>WEIS01112295.1:0-10993 GCA_013389965.1 Todus mexicanus | reverse complement strand
ATCACCTTAATAACATGTGCATTATGTTCATTAATATTGTATGGCTGAATGAAATCCTCATCTCTTGATGGTATAAAGAGGACTTTTGTTCACACCGCTGCAGTTATTAAGTCCAAATGTAAGTTGCAGGCAACAAGTCAGCTATTCTATGTGAAGACATCCAAATACCCACCTCTTTCAGCCCACAATCAAATACACAGCTACAGCTGTGTTTTCAGAAGTAACTTCCTGTTTTCTAGACAATTTCAGCTGTAGCTGACTGCCCATAAGGAAAAGGCCATGAAATGCTACCTGGTGACCAGAACAAGCAATTGTGGATCAGGACTGCAAGCTTCACTTGTCATGGGCTGTCTCAATGACCTTGCTGTCTATGTGCAAGTTAATGTGAGCACAAACAATCTGTGTCTTAATTTTTGTCTGTTTTACCAATCCAAAAGAGAGTCAGAAAAAGAAAAAGAGGCTTTGTTTCAATCTCAATTAAAATACTATTTGTAATTTTCATGAGATAGAATGATAGCCTAAAAATTTGTCAGAGACTGTAATAAACACTTCATTCAACCTACAACAAAAAATCCCAACATGGTAAATTATTGTTTCTTGTATGACTTCTGCTCCCAGGAAAACAGTTATTATACTGTTTTCAAACAAAAGTGGACCATATGTGTAATGGTTAGCCCTTCACTTCCTACTTTGATGTCTGCATCCTTGCAGCGGGGAGGCAAGTTCAAGAGGCTGCTATACAGTGAAAGAGAGGAGAGATAGGACATATAGGGAGGATAGTAGAAGAGCTATAAAAAAGACTGAAGATAAAACTGGTAACTCAATTTGCCTTGGATTTGAATTGTTTGTTTGACCAGCTGAAGCTCCACTCCTTGTCAGGTAAGGATGAAGAAAGATTTATTATTTAAGAAAAGGGATCTTTCCTTGACTGCTCCCTGAGCATCATGTTACCAGTCTGTAGCAAATGATGCGGTACTCTCTATAGAATTGCAAGTTGCTCTGCCCTTTGGCAAGAGAGAAAGCAGAGCTTTCGCTGGGGCAGACAAAATGAAGGAATATTTAACAATATGTGGGTTCTATACCAGATTTCAAACATGCTGATAAAGATTTGACATCTTACAGTACTCATGAAGCAATAAATGGAGTTCACAGGGTTGGAGAGTTTGTTTTCAGGATGTCATTAAGTCAGAGAGGTTTCACTTCTATTCTTCAAATGGTTTTCATTTCCCCAAGCAAAGATATACAATTCCTGCAATTATATTTGATGTATTTTTCCCTGAAAAGCTAGGATACAATTACAGCTACCTGCTGAGATACCCTGCTATTTTCTTTCTGAGCATGGGGAAATCTATGGGTCTCCCAGATACTTCTGCTTTGTTACATCTGGTGAATGTTGCTTTTTAATTGGGATTAGTGTACTTCTGTTCTTGTAGAAAACTACAGAGAGCAGTGAAAGCCATTCAAAAGCTGGGCATTCAGCAGAAGCTCCTTAAAAATTTGCACTAGAATTCTCTACCTAAGGCATTAACAGGATGCTGATTGCAGCAGTATTTGTTTGCAGTGGGTTATTTATTTTCACTAGCAAATTTGGTCAAATAACTAATGAACCTTCTTCCCCTAGAATGAAGTTGATATTTAATTTAAAGGAGTGTGGTTGGGTTTTTACTTACTTTTACCAACATATCTTTCACAAACGTCTACTCAATGGCTAAAGAAAACCAAAATATTAATTCAGCCATCAAGGCACAGATTTTCCTTCATTTCTAATACCTAAATTTTAGGAGATTGTCCCCTTTTTAGATATACTACACACCACCAGTGTCTTCTGTTTCCTTGTCTTTTTTGTGAGGATGCTGCATTACTCTTCAGTGTTGAAAAAGAAGTATCTTGCTTTTGTCTCTGTGTGTGTGTCAGAAGCAGTGGGGAAAGATTTTAATTAAATTTACTTTCTTGGTTCTCCATACCATGTTATGTAAGTACATTAGGGCTCTAAGTGCTTAGTGTCAAGGTCTCCAGAATGAGGATGGCATACACAAATACAACAGTGCCACAGTGAAGCTGAAATATTATGAGGAGAAATGACTGCATAAGCTGCTGACTCACTCATTAATCAGATGCAAGGGGAGTCTCAGACCCACTAGGCACCAGGCAGGAGAAAGGGAACTGAGCAGTGCTGCCAGCCGTAAACCAAGTCTGAACTCACAGATCCAGGCCATCCACTGTGTGATAGGAGCAAAACAAAAGGAAACCAGTCTCTAACTGCTCCTGTATTTCTCAGGCTGCAAACCTTGCTTAGCAGACACAGAAGTCTGAAGTTTGCTTCCTCTCCCTACCCTTTTCGTCTCTCCTTGTGGACGTTCAGGCTCTTGCACAACTACATGATTCCAAGAAAAGCAGATTTAAGACGTAAACACCAACTGACAATGCACATAACTCATGCTGACACTGTGGCAAATGACAAACCTGTGTTTGAATGTGCCTGTGTCCAAGAGAGCAGAGAGAGCTTTCCTCTTACGTCTGCTTTGAGTGATCCAAAGGAGCTAAGTGGGGGATGAGAAGACATTTCCCAAAAGCTGGCCACAGCTTCAAGTGAATGCAAAGGCTATGCATATCTGATGCGGGTACATGACAGTCCTGGGGCAAGCAGGCAGAGCATATCTGGGTGAGAAATTGTATATTCATGAACATTCCCAGCTGATATGCAATGCTGCAGCCCCTCTCTGCCTTTGGAAGAGGCTAGAGGGAAGCTGAAGATCTTCACAGTGTCTGGCTGTGTGGCTTTACCAACACTGCATCTCTGAAATTGGAGGCAGGCGAATGCAAAACAGGCCTATGGTGGAGAAAATGTTCCTTTTCTCCTTCTCCATAAATCTACATCACCTGCTCCGTGACTTTTGTTGGCTAGTAGCAAAAGCAAGGGTTTGAAGGGAAGCATAGTGCCCCACCTAAGGGTCATGTCAACAGCACAACTGTCTACACGCAAGCCACCCTAGGGGAGGGCTGTCTCTTGCTTCACTAGGCTGCGCCTGTCAAGGTGCAGCTCCACGTCGTTACAGGTTTGCAATCTACACAAATTGTCCCCATGCATTTATAGGGCCTATCAGAGAGAGATGAAAGAAACTGATCACAGAGTTGAAAAGTTGCAAGAATATGTGTCCACAGAAAGTATTCATAGCAACAGGAAAAAGAACAAGAAACGGAGTAACAAGTGGACTACTTCTTCTACAAGTTAATGTATATGACACATGCTGTTAAATGCAGGTTTGAAGAGATCCACTTACAGCAGATGGCTTGACAGAAGCTCACCAGCCTAATAAAGCTTCTCTAGGGGATGACAGTATGGCCTGAAGCCTTTTTGTGTCTTCCCACTGGGCTAAAATTTTTCATAAGGAATTTTAGTTAAGAAAAACCCTAGGGTTTATGGCCCTCTGAGGATGATTTGCTGGGATCCTTTCTCCTCTGAACAAGCCTGCAAGCTGGTATTTGAAACCTCTTTTGTACATATCCAGTGATATAAGCTGTTAAAGACCTGTCAGAAAATTTTAGCATTGCTTCTCTTTGCTCCTAGATTTAGTGGAATGATCATGACGAAATAGCTCTGCAGTGAAGATTTTTTTAATGAAATAGAAACTGAAGGACATACAGAGTATAATTCAGTACAGGTAAAAAACCACAGCCCCCTTCAAAACAAAAAGTCCACACTTGTGATTATTGCATGTGTTCTTGCAATGCGATCAGCTTGAGAAATACAATTCCCAGAAAAAATGCAACAGTGAGTTGGATTACATAACTGAAAATTGACAAGAAGGTTAAGTTTTAACGTTATTGATTACTTGGTTTTGACTATTATCTTAATTCCTGTACTTTGGAGTTAACAGATTGGAAAACAACAGAGGAAAATAACTGTCTGTATTTGACATAAATTACCTTCTGTATCTTGGACTTCCAGGTAAACACAGTTCAGCAGCAGTTCAAAGGATTTGAAAAGAAACATGACTTTGTATTTATGTGCCATCCTTTTCACGGCTGCATTCGTGTGCCGAACTAGGACTGCACTTACAACTACCATAATGCACATAATATTATGAATGTTCATCATTATGCACATTCTAATGAAGATGTTTGGAATTAACTTTCCTGTGAAGTGAGTAAGCTGTAAAGATATTGCACACACTTGACAATAATTAAAAAAAAATCAATATTTGTCCCTTCTTGCTTACGGGAATTCATCCCCAAATAGAATACTGTCATCACCTATTGGAAGACTTTTGGAACTGATCAGGAACCTGGCATGACATGACAGTGGCTTATAGTAGCTACAGTCAAATATTCAAAGTAATATTCAAGGTTTAAAACTAGAAATCTATAAAACTCTGCTTATGATTCTGAACTTGGGGAATCCATCAAGTCGGAAACAATTTAGGCTTAAGAAAAATCTATGCTAATTGAGACAGCTAGGACATAACATTAAATGACAAGTTGCCTGTAATGGAAACATGCAACACAGAAGATAGTCTGAAGTGATTCCAGTGCCTTTTTTAGAGACAGAGAGTAATTATTATTAGAGTTTGGCAAATAATTGTGATGATTAATTTGTTTTTCTTAAAAGCTGGTCTATGTACAAACTGCCTGCAAAATGGCCACAACATGTCCTATCATTTATTTGAAATTATTATTTAACCTCTGTAGCAAGTCAGTATTTCTCAGCTCATATCTTAATTAGGAATGAACATTTCATCTTATAAACAGGAATAAAATATGCCACCTGATTTTTTTTTTGTTGTTGTTCCATGATTGAACATTTTGTACATGCAATCAGCAAAGACATTGATTTTAAATCCTGATATAGCCCTTGAAATCCATCTTATTAGTTCATCAGCTGACTAAAATACATTGCTGACAAACGTATCTGAACAGACAAGACCAGCTTTTGCATTTAAAGGACATAGGCAATAGCATGGTTATTTTAATGAAAGATGGAAGACTCACAAACAGGGTGAATGGAAAGAAGGGGTTTTGTCCTTTCTGATTCTGGTTAGAGAACATACTCTGGTCTTGCATCATGATCCACCAGTGCAGATTTATTCTTTGACTTTGATGCTTTCTTTTTCTTTTCTTTTTTTTCTCACTATTATTTTCACTTCTTCTGTCCTCTTTCTTGGGAATATGCCAACAGGGAATTAAATTTGTTGCTCTTACTGCGTGTCCTATAACAACTTCTGTCACTCCCAGTCCAACTATCTCTGAGCCTCTATTTCAAGCTCTGCAGGGTCCCACAAGTGCCCATGATCCTGAAGCCTCAGGCACTGTTTTAATGTACTTGGTTATTACCACAGAGACCTTGGATGTGCCTGTTTCTCTTGCTTTCTTTACAGCCTTCCTCCAGTGCCATCCTGACCCAGTCTCTCTAAGGACAGGATTCCACAGAGACCATTTTCTACATGACCTGAACTACTGCGGAGAAACGACTAAAAAGAAAGAAAACCCAACCTTCAATCTTCCCCTCTCCCTTAGGTAACTATGTAACCTTGCTGCCTTACTTTCACACTCCATTAAAGACGTATTTAGAACTACTATTCTTAACAGATCTATTATTTGGAACAAGTCTAGCAGATAATGAGTTGCTGCTACTCTCGCATGAGACAGGAATGAACACACTTGAAATCAAATTAATTTACAGTTTTTAAGAAATATTTGCAGACTTTTATGTTATTTGGCTAGCTTTAATCATGCTTTTCATTCAATTAAAATAAATGAAAAAAAAAGTTGAGTCAGATACTGTTACAGATATCCTATTATAACATACAACAATGGAAAAATGAAAAACATAGGAAATAGGATTGATTAAATTTCAAGTGTCATGCTTTTCATAAGAAGTCTGAGACTTTATCTGAAAGAGAGAGACACAGCTCAGTAATCGTGCTGCAGCTTTCAGAACATTAGCCATCTTAGATACTTAAATTAAGAACCTGAATACATATTCAGGCACCTAATTAGTTGACTTGATTAATACCTGAACTTCTCTAGCTACTGTTGACTTCCATGGGAATTATGAAAGATCAGTACCCTTAAAAATCAGGCTAATTTATCTAGGTCTCAGAGCATGCACTTCAGGAGACTAATTTTGGGCATCTTCATCAGAAAATGCTGGTTCAGAGTTGAAAATAAGCAACCTTCATATTAACTATGGAATGTATTCAACGGGGAAAAGAAGTTAATAGAAACCTAGTCTCAGTATATGTTACTTATTTGGCACCAGTACAACACACAAAACTATTAGTCAGGGTTTTTAGATCAGAGTGGAAATATACGATGAAAATAATAAAATACAGATATTCATTAACCTATGCAGTCTGAAAATCTGTGTTCCTATGTGGTACGGGGACAGCAAAATGGAACAAATCACATAAACTCTTTTCTGTCCATTGAGCTACACCTGTAAACATCTAAGTACTAGCTCATGGTTGTCATTGTATGAGCATGAAGTCCTGAGGACTTCAAAGGTATGAGTCAATATCTTGTGTCAATATCAGATCAAGTACTTCCCTCATAGGAGTACCAGCTATCCTATCAGCTTCTAGGATACCAGCCTGTGGCTGGCAGGCACAGACTATCTGGCCTAACTGGTCTTTTCCTATTTTAAATTCCAGTGGTTCTGTGTGAGTCTGAAGAACAGCCAGAAAATATATCTAAGAATTATCACACTTTAAAACACTATTGATTTTCAGAATTCTTGCATGACAGTGTACCACCTATCAGCCAGTACTACTGGTTTTCTTTTTCTTTTATTATTATTATTATAAAAGAACAAATAAATTCTTCCTTGTTTCTGTTCTTAACGTTAAGGTGGCATTAAGAACACCAGCAATAGCTGATTATAAATCAATATGAACACAAATGTGTCTCACTTCTGCGGAAATACAGCTCCCTCCAAATTTCTCCTTTGCCAAATATACTGTTGGATTTGTGATGTTTGTTTGTTTTAAATATACCATATCCTCACAAAAGAAATGTTTTACCTGAAGGGCTAGGTTCCTGGAACCACATAGTTGCCTGCTGATGGGGTGGATTTCACATGTGCAACATGAGAAATCACTGCGTGCTCAGAGTACACAGCAGCTCAGCAGCCACACGATTGCTCTCAGAGACTCCCCTTGTTTCCAGGGATCAAAGGCAGCTGCTGCAGCTGCTCTGGAGCTGAGGAGCAAAGTGGCCTCTGCCACCCTACCTAGTGCCTAGTTGCACTGTATTATAATTTAACAGAGCACACTCTCCGTTTTCCGTTAAATTATGTAGCTTTCAAATGATTGTTAGGAGGATCCAAATATTCCCTTGTAACCCTTGCAATATGCAATACGTTGATCGCAAATACACGGATCGCAAAGATCCTCTTTATTTTCTGCTTAAATGTGTATATGCCCAGAGCTGTGTTCAAGTACAGGATCACAGAAAAGATTCATTTTAAAGCTAAGCTAAGATTGGAAGCTTCTGAATGACATCTGCATGAGGACAATGCATCGCTGATTAGCAATAAACTAGAGCTAAGCAAATCAGAAGATAAAATAAGTGGCCCTAATCTTTATTCACACATTAAATTAAACAGAAAAACAGAAGCGGGATTCTTTCATATCTGAAAGAATTTTAAAAGCATTAATTTTAGCACACTTCCTTTCTTCTTGGGTGTAACCAAATGTGACAATGTAGAAAAAAAATAACAACCCAGCCCAGTCAAATTCAAATTACTGAAATACTTGAGATCTCACAAGAAAATTGGTCCTTGTGATGTGACTTTTTAGACAAAACAAACCTGGAAAACCAGGCAGAGTAAACTGGCCTTTACAGAAAGCAGACAGTACACAGCACCACATGATGTGTAGAATGCTATTGCTTTGAAGAGAACAACCCTTATTTTCCATCTCCACAGAGCTGAGCGTCAATCCAGAGCTAAATTAAAGATTAACTTGCAGGGTCCTCCAAAGCTGCTTTTCTATCATATGAATCTCAAACATCTGAGCTGAAGGAAACCTTTGGAAATCATCTTGTCTCACATCTTGCTGTGCTGCAGTGGCCCTCTCTGGCTCGGCCAGTAGCCCAGCCTAGCTGCAGTAGCTTCTTTCATTATTTTTCCCTAGTTCCCTCCACACTAGCAGACTTCTGCTCTTCCCTAGACCTCCCAGTACGAGTGAGAAAACAATTTTTTTCTGGCAATGCTCCTTTCTGGAGCACACACCTTCTATCAGATCATTCTCTATATGCATATCAATACAGCTTATTCTGAGTAGGGAAGTTTGTGGTTAGTATGGTTGTTTTATTACTCTGGCTCATAGTATTTTTTTCTTTATGTCACCACTTGCCCAAGATGTATTAAGAGAAACCCATTTATTTTAAGAACTCTTATTGGCTATTTTTCAGAAGATATCCTTGTGCACAAATGCTGCACAAGCCTTTCTAGGCTGCAGCTAGACATGTCTAAGTTTGTATGTTTGTGCCTACACATTAATCTCTATTGTATCTCCTTCACAGCTGTATCTGTGGGGTAATGCTGTCAGCTATGACAACTCATAAAATTGCAAGCTGAGTTTAGAAACTTTCTACCTACAGGTAAATGAGGAAAATGAAGATATGATGTAATGAAAGACCAGGAGGGCTGACAGAAGGCAGTTGGCTTTGTTTTCAGATGAGCTACATGGATTAATTCATCTGGTTTCACAGAATCATGGAATGTTAGGAGTTGGAAGGGACCTCAGAAGATCATCTAGTCCAAATCCCCTGCCAGAGAAGGGTCACCTAGCTGAGGTCACACAGAAATGTGTCCAGGCTGTTTTTGAACATCTCCAGAGAAGGAGTCTCCACAACCTCTCTGGGCAGCCTGTTCCAGAGCTCTGTCACCCTCACTGTGGAAAAGGTTCTCCCTACACTTACATGGAACCTCCTATGCTCCAACTCGCACCCATTGCCCCTTGTGCTATCAATGGATGTCACTGAGAAGACTAGAGTACTTTCAGACAAGTTGTCCTTAATAGGCTACATTCTAGGTGCTTGTGAAATCGAGATGATTTTTGATCACAACTGTGGGATGAATCCTAGGATTTTTGACCTCATACTAAAGACAGAGAGAGTGACACAAGACTCAACTCTGCTCCTGCAGGGATCTGAGCATGTGATGGGAATCCAAAGCAGGGGTTAGGGAGGGTGAACCACAGGATGCATAAGGTACATTACATCTTGAAGAAGTCATGGCATGTCAAAAGCTTGATTCCCTCCTCAAAAGCTTATTAATGTGTCTCCTATATAGCGTGCAGGTGATTTACAAGCAGTGACTGACCTGGAAAAGTGTGTACTCAGGCTATTCTCTTATAATTAACTTTTCTGACCAATTGAAATGAAAGTAGCTCCTACAGTAAACCCTCTGCTGATGCAAAGTTTCATAGGACAGATGCTCCATGGGGGAGCCTTGCAGAGGCTGAGATTAAAGGAATGTTCCCAGTGAAGCACCTACAAACACCTCTGACACAGCAGAATGAGCCCTAATAATGTCTGCTACAAAGAATTTGTCCAACTCATAACATAGCCTGAAACACTCTAAAACCCGCTCAAATCAACATTCGCTGGAAATGGATTTACCCTGTCAGCAAAGGGTAGAAAAAACCAAATACACATCCTGGAGTGCTGTGTCCACTGATATGAGAAAACGTGGGCCCTATGTTATCTCATGTAAAATAATCAAAACTAAAATGAGTTTGGAGAAAAGAATCCCTGATTAAGAGAAGCTCTGAGCTACATTACTGGTGGACTGGATGTAGTCTGAAAGCTGCATTTGCCAAGTACAAAACTGTCTGAGGATGAGAAAAGGTCAGTCATCAGTTTTCTGTCTTCCTTTCTGGGGCAATAAGTGCAATCACGGAGAACTTCACAGACGAATACAGAAAAACAAACATCACAACAGGCATGAGTAGATCTGTAGATCTTCTAAAAAGACATTAATACCTTATGTCAGAAAAAACCCCACCAAACTAAAACTGTAAGAACTCTATGTCTGGATGAGATAAAACCAGTTACTTTTTAATGAGTGGGTGTTAATGGTGGCAAACACTTATCGATGCTTTTCAGAAAAACCTTAACTAGAGGAAAATAAGTCAAACTGTCTGCAGAACCACTTGTTGAAATGATTTGGTTTAGTAGCTTGTGTATAATGTCCCGCAGACATAACTATACTACTCCAATACTTGTACTTGTATTCTCATGTAATACTGCACCGCTCTGTGTGTGTGTTGCTGTGTGAGTCTCTAAACCAATTCTGTACTGTGCTCCACAACTCTTTCAGATGATAGCTATAGCAAGTAAAGTGAATCATTCAAGGTTTTTACAGTGGTAAAACAATCCATACTCCCTACAATTTTTGTCTCAAGAAGTATGACTCTGCGTTATTTATACCAAAGCTTAAATCCGTTTTCTGGAATACTTAGTCTTTCTCACAAGCTCTTTTCTGCTATCATTATTATGTTCTGCCCATGATTTGACATGCTATGAAGATTTATGGTGGACATTCAAAGCTGCTTAGGTGTCATGAAAGCTTATGCCCTCTTTCTGAGTGAGTCTGCTGAAGCAGAAGGAAGTTGGAAAAGGATACAAACTCTTAGGACTAAATTTGACACAAGAATATGGTGGCCATATAAATTCTTGGGAGGAATGAAGGCAAGCAGCATCCTGGGTTGTATTGACAACATAACCAGTGACTGTGGAATGTGATTACCTCTGCACTATACCACCTTTTACTTTGCACTCATGAAGCTGCATGTAACGTACTGCTGCCCTTTGAGGATAGGCTGAAGGACTTGGGCTTGTTTAGCCTGGAGAAGTGATGGTTGCAGAGTAACCTTAGAACAACCCTTCATACTTATGGGGTGGTTACAGACACAGGTTCTGCATGGTGAAGCATGGTGGGAGAATAAGAGATGGTGGGCATAACTTGAAACAAGAGAGGTTCAGATTG
>WEIS01112214.1:0-11904 GCA_013389965.1 Todus mexicanus | reverse complement strand
TTTTTTTTCTTCTTCTTTTTCTGGTGCATGTGCTCTAGCTGCTTTGTCGTGATAACTGCATCTGCTGTTTCAGGCTCATCATAATCAAACCTCCCCCCTTCGCCCCCTTCTCTGAGTTGCCAGGCAGCGGACTGATGGCTTCAACGCCCATTGGGAACCCATTACTCAACTCATCTTGTGCTCAGGATTATTCACATTCTGCTGCTGATATTTATGGTCACAGCTGCTAAAACGGTGTTTGCAAATTTATGCTGATTTGATTAGCTAGTTTAGTCATCATGGCTTCTAAGAGCAGGATCTGGCCATAAAATTGCTTTCTGCTGCATGTGACTCGCTAATGGTGTGTCACATGAGAGCACGAGCCTCGGTGCAAGGCAAGGGCTGGAAGAGACCATATGGTGCATCCAGAGTGCGCTTCACCATCTCCAGAAAATTTTATATCCTCTACAACTGCACCGCAGGCAAAGGATTATCAGCTCTGTTGAACCATGTAGCCATTCATCCACTTTAGTGATATACCAGTAAGTTATCAGTGTTTTCAATAAAACTAGCCCTAAATCGGCCATACCACTGAACACACATGGTTTCCATACTCTCTGTCATGTTTTGTCCTGTAGACTGGTCAGAGGCTTCTGTGCCACTTGCAGAGCTGTTAGGAGCCCATGGATTTGTGCTACCATGGTTATATCCTACCTACTCTGGTTTTGTTTCTGTTGGCTGCCCCTTGAGCAAGAGATGCAATCCCCAGTTATACTTTGAACCTCTTCTTGATCCCTCTGCCTGATAGATTTGGTCACAGCTCACCATCTGGCATTATCTGTGGGTGATGGAGCTTTCTCTGTGGCAGCCACGACAGGAATAAACTCACTCCACCTTAAAATCCAGCTCACTGCCATTTATATGAAAAAAAAAAAAGAAAAGTCTAAACCCTTGTTTTCCCCCAGAGAGATTTTTAAATTACTACCACTATTATAGATAAGTTTTAACCATATCTGTGATTCTGTAGTCTCTCTGGATAAAAAGGATGCATTTGTTTAATAAAACAAATACTACGTAAGAAGCAGTGTGCTTTTAACATTTTTGGGGTTACTTTTGCATTGGTAACTTGTCAGTTCAGCCTTTCCTTGTAGTGGTTTGTGCAGCCTTGACTTGGGAGGCAATGCTGTGGTGGATCTGCAGACGTATCCTCCAGCTGAACTCCCTCCTGTTAACAGTGTCAGGTCTGTACCCTACCATTTACTATTTCCCTGCCGTTGCTGCCATTTCAAAGAATCCTTTCAGAGACGGTTTCCTCATTTTCTTCAAAATGACCTTTTTTCAGGTCTTCTCAGACAAGTGCACTCACACACTGCCATGCCTCAGGTTTTTTTCCTTAGTTTCTTTGAGCTTGTCCTCTTCTTCCCCTGATCCCCCAGGCCTTTCAATTACTTTTTAATGTTCTTCTGGCCTTCTTCCTGAAAAGTGCTGCATGCATTACCTTGCCCGTGGCCCTATCTAGACAGGCTTTGAGCAGGATATAAAGCAGTTGCTCATCTGGGATGTTGAAATCAGAGTCACTCTGACTCTAAGTCATCAGCAATGCTGGATCTCCTGCTCCTCTCAGGTGGGACTGTAAGTGCAAGGGGACTAAATTCACCGTCTGGTTATGCTGTAGGTGAAGCTGGCTTCCCCTGCTCCCATTGCAGAGGGGGAAATAGCCTCTGCTTAGCACCGTGGCGAGTGGCTGAGTGATGCTGGTCCCAGCTCTCGTTTAGGGGCAACATATGGGAGAAATGGGGAATGGTGGAGGTTGAAGAGAACAAGCTCCTGGTTAAATTTCAGCAGAGGTTGGCAGATGAAAGTGGAGCCAGAATTTGTAATGGACATGAGAGCATTAGCAGTTGATGTTTGGCTTTAGGAGGGCTGTTCTGAAGAGAATTATGTTATTATAATGAGTCTGTATTTCTTTAAACATCGAGTTACTTACTTTTAAAATGTTTAATATTTTGAGGTGGACAATCAGCTCATGAAAATGTGGAATTTCCCAGGGTTTTAAGGAAATTATTTAACCCTAATGGTTGTCATTTCATTAAAAAGGCAAATGTTGCCTTCCCCCATGCAGTATGGTGAGGACATCAGCCCTGCCCTTGGGTGGTATCTGCTGCTTCAGCCCTGGATACCCTATCGAGCAGTGTCCCTACTGCACTCAGACTAGATTCCCTCTGCCAGTCCTGAAGATGGTGGCATGCCTGAAGGAGATGACTCAGGCTCCTTCTTCAGAGGGAAGAGTTTGACAGAATCAGACTAATGAGGAGGAAAAGCAAAGTGAGGATTAGGCAAAGTCCAGGCACCCAATTTCAAAGTGCTCCTGCTTTGAAAAGCATGGCTGGCAGATTTAAGGACAAAATACTCAACAGTGAATATTGTAGCTTCTGTGTTTGTTTAGCTCCTCAGCTGTCTATTAACATGAAAGTCCAACCCCAAACCATTTACTCCAAGCTGCAAGGTTCTTCTCCTGGGGTCTGTATGGCAGTGGCTTAGTAGTTTTTAAAAATGTCCTGTTGGATGCTTCCGTTCTCTTTCATTTCAGCAAAATGTTTTGTTGATTTTTTTTATTTTTTTTTGCCATAAGGATTTAACACCTTAATCAGGTCTTTGCATTTTCTGTCTTGAACCTCAAACTGAGGGTAGAGGGCAGATTTTGGAGAAATGTGCCCAGATTTGTACTAGGTTTTGATCACGCTTATCCCTTCTGCACAGATTGTTTGCCCATATGAAGCAATTCCCCATCTTGCCCACATTAACATTTCCTGATGAGCCAGTGTGTTAATTTTGTGCTCCATGGTTCTCTGCTCACGGGCTTCTGCTGGCAGAGCGGCTGCCTTCCCTTCTGTTAAACCACCCTGTGCTACTGTGCCCTCAGCTCTCATCAGGCTCTGTTAGGTTTGTGAATCCACCCCCCTTCCCCTTCACGTCAGGTAGCACATTTTCTCCCCCAGATTTTATCAACGAGGGGTGTTTTGTAGTACCATCTCTTTAATTAAATAGGCACGCTGACTTGATCGAGACATAAAAGGCATCATACAGAAGCTTGCTGGCACACCATCAAGCAGTGTCCCCCATTTGAGCTGATAAACTCAAGGAGAAGCTGCCCTTTCAAGCCTCTAGAAGACTAAATACCAAGCCAAGATGTGATACTGCAAGGCCATGATAAGAAGGGACTAAATCATGAATGCTGATTGCAAGGGAGAAATAAAGAGCGAAAGTGAGCCCTGCGCTCCAGCAGCAGCAATGCCCTGTGTGCACCTTTTATATCGCAATCCTCACAGGGAATCAGGTGGGAACAACAGCTTTTCCACATCCTGGCACAAGCACTGCTTCCCTTCCAATATCCACTGCCACAGCAATTATGCAGGAGCCAGCAGGGGGAAATGCCAGGGAAAGATGCACTCAATTAAAAATAGCGAGAAAGTTTCCCAAAGCTTTGACACGGTTTTGTCAGACAGGACTTGCAACAGATGATTCTTGTGAGGATTTCTCACTCTTGGGAAATGTTTTGCAGTTTGTCTTCACCAGGGAGCAGGCAGTGGGAAAGACGCAAAGAACAGAACAGGCCCAGGAGGAGTGGGCGTTAAGAGAGCCATAGCTGAAAAATCAACAGGGAATTTGTATTAAAAATGTTTGCTCTTGCTGTCTGCAACACGGACATTGCGACAGTCGAAGGCGGGAAGTGAAACCATCCCGCTACAGCCAATTCCAGGAGCTTGAATCCTGTGACTCAGCCCTTCTTCTCCCCATAATCAGGGGCACATTGCGACAACCTCCTCCCTCCTCTCAGACAAGGATGCTCTGGATTTCCTGAGCTTTTGAGCTTCACTCTGCAACCAGGAGGGTTATATGCTTCTTGTAGGAAAAAGGTGAAGTGCTGCATTTGCTCTCCCTTGATTTCAGGAGCTGGTGCTTTAAGAAACATCCCTCCCACTCACCTGCCCCTTCACTGCACCTAAAATGTCAGGAGTGTTTCAGTAAACCCACAGGGATTGGCAAAATCACTGAACAGAAGCGGCACTGTGATACCATGGTGATGGTTGCTACCGAAAATCCTTCACTAGGTACGAGCAAACGCAGAAGGGAACCTGCTCTGCCGACAGGCTGGGGAACTGTGCCTGAAGTGAACAACCAAAGTGCTGGCTGCTAAATTTAGCTTTCCCAGCTCTTGTTCTCCCCCCTGCCCTGGTTTAAGAGAACATGCTGCTTTTTGTACTATGTGCTCGCTAACGGCTTTTGTTTGCTTTTGAATGCCTCCAGCAAAGGAGCCAAATGTATTGTCAAAAATGCCAAGAAGCCATAATCAATATTTAAGCACCTCTGCTTTCGGTGGGGTTAGGTTAAGCACTGTGAGCAGAAGCCATGAGGTTTGCCTGCTGCCTGCCACAGTGTCCCTCTTGCCCCAGCCCTTGCCTCCTGATTTCCATAGGGTGGGCCCAGCATTTCCATCTAGAAACCACATGGCCTGGCAGGATGGACTGATAATCAATACACACTTTAATATGGGGCTTCCTTCTCCCATCTCCCACTTACACTGCAGGGCCATATCTGTGTCTCGTAACAGAGCCAAGCTGGCTCACCTCCAGCCAGTCACTCCCTCAAGGTGTAGTATTTTTACTTTGCCTATTGTGCGGCTATGAAAATGCTGAACTCAAGCAAAACATACTTTTGTATTATTTTATACAACAATTCAGTGTCTTGATGTCTCCATTTTTGGATCACTCCATTCAAGCTGCTTTTCCTCCGCTTCTCTATGCAAATGATATTTCTTCTGTCTGGGTAATGACAAGCTTTTAGTGAAAGGTTTGTACGAAAGATGCTATTATACTGCACGTTCTTCACAGTGCATTAGGACATCTTGTTCTAGCAGCCTCGTTTCTTATTAACACTTGACTTAAGCCATCCAGCCTCGCATGCTGGGGGAAATGAGGGGGCTGTTATTTATTCTGACCTATTTGTCTATTAGTTGCAATGACTATCTGGGAACGCATGGGAAGAAGCTTCAGATCTTCCTCTGCAGACATGTTGGAGCAATGTGCTGTTATCAGATCAGAGGAGCTCAGATGCTCAGACAGAAAGATAGGCTTGCTTTGCTCTCTGCTTTTTGCATATCCTAATGAATCTCATTTGCTCAGCCCTGAAGGCAGGTCATCAAACGAGTCTGTCCTGCCGCCCCCAACCTCAGAGGGAACTGCAGAGTGAGGCTAATAAATCAGTGTGCAGAAGGACTGCTGCACTCCGGCCTCGAGCCGCTGGAGGGTGTGGGATGGTGCAGGCGGGAGCTCAGTACAGGCTGGCATTGGCAGCAAACACCCCACACTGTGTACAAAGGACAGGCTGGGACCTTGGTGTTTGTAAGTGGGGCTTCTGGTCAACTCACATGAGTCAGCCAAGGCTTGCATTTACATATAGTTGTGGGTAGCTGCCCCAGGAGCAGGGCCTGGAATGAGAACTGTGCTTTGCCTGGCTGTCTCCTGGAACAGCTGTTTTGTTCTCAAAAGCTTTTTAGTAAAATCTGGGGAGTGGGAGAAGTAAAGCCTTCCCTTACATCTGCTTGTGCTTGCAGGATGTAAAATATGGTCAAGATGGCAGATCAGAATTTGGAGCCAGACGGGAGGCTTGGCAGAATTTGTGCCACACTTCCAGAGCTTGCACAAGCATTACATTAATCTCTTGAACCTCTGTGCAATGTTGTCAGTGTCCTCTCTTCATGTACAAGATGACAGCAGGGAAGTTTGTGCTGACCAGCCTAAAGAATGCCGAGCAAGCACCCGCCTTGCTCAGAGTTGGGGTCACACCTTTGGACTTACTTCAACCCTCCTTCTAGCGCTGAGCACAGTGAACCCTCACGGAATTGCTGCCTCTTTGCACATCTCAAAGCCCATTCAATTTTCCAGGCTCCTGAGATGCTCCGAGAGCATAAAGGTGATTAACTCCCTAACTTCTGGTTGCCTGGTTTTGGTTGCACCTCTAAGAGTCCACCTCCAGGCACATACAGGCCATGGAGAGGCCTGCAGTTTATTTTTGAGGGGTCCCATCTTATATCACACAGCTCTCAAGCTTGTTTTCTATTTTTAAGCGTGCTAAAATTGCATATGTACCAGAGAGCTCATGGGGCATTTGGGCTATCTGCGCAACAAGCAATTTACTGTGCCAGCACCAGCTTTGTGCGAACTCCGAGCCCAGTCAATCAATGCTGTCTCCATAGAGAAGGAAGAAAAAAGTCACATCTATTGTATTCTGTCAGCTTCTCTAACCACTCTGAGCCATTAGCTCTGAAGACTTTTCAACTCCATCCGTATAAAATGCATCCTACCATTCTATTCCTGGTGATATGCTTTAGACTCATTTTTGATGCTGCTTCAAAGTTCGCAGGCAATATACTGATATCAAGGACAAACTGTCCCTTTATTGGACACTCTGGGAAATGTCTGAGGACAGCAAGCACCTGATTTCCCTGGTAACTCTCCAGGGATTTGTATACCAGTGTAATGAGAATGAACATCGAGCAACAAATGGACATCAGAAAGGTATAGCTCTGCCTATAGTGTTGGAAGAGGATGACCTTTGCATTCTTGGGTTGTGCTTTGAATAGGTGGATGAGGAGAAATAACTGAGTAGCTGCGAAGACAGAACTAAGCAATCTGAAAAGGAATAGCAGAGCTCTGAAAATGGAGCGGGGAGTTTAGGTCATTTATAAGGTTAGATGGGAGGTAGCTGATGACGAAGTGGTTTGTGCATATCAGTGCAGCTTCTGGGCCTGACTTTCCTGTGAACAGGGAGTGATTAGGTGATGTTTCAGCCAGAGACTTCATTCCCAGCCACCTCAAAGACCCATAGGTTGTGCTGTGAAATGCCAGGAGTGATCACAAACGCCGAGACCCAGACATAAAGCGTGCTAGAGGTGAGATGTGATAAGGCACTTTTGGGAATTCGGCAGCAGATTGAGGTATTTGTCTAAACATAACTTCTTTTTTGCTTCTGATTGTTTTGAGCTTTTGGGTTTGAATCTGGAAGTCCTGTCTTTGCTATCTCACTTGCCTTTGTAATGAACTTTCCAGGTGAATGCACTTAGAGGAGAGAGCAGAGAACTCCTTGTGTTTTATATTGCATTTGTTAGCGCAGCACAAGCACTGCCCATAGCCTAGAGACCAGTGTCAGCAGAGTGTGAATGATGCCAGGGATAAGGATTAAAGCAAATTCTGCTACAAGTGAAAGCTATTCAATCTGAGATATTTTTTTCCGTAATATTTAAAGTTGGAGCATGTGTGTGCTCCCAAGTGTGTATGGGAGAACATAAGGTCTGCACTGGACCTCGCTACTGCTTATCACAGCTTTTAAACTGGTTTGCAGGTTTCAAACTGGACCTCAGCTTCAGTTAGTTACATGCTGGTAGTACCAGTGCACCTATCACTTGGCATTTGTGCTGCTGCACAGGAAGGACATAAACTGGTTCTGTCCTGTGCACTTACACAGACCTCTATTTGAACTTTATTTAAAAATGCCTTAGGAGCCCTAAAATGCAACTTCTGGTCTTCTCACAGCAGTTCCGTGCCTGGGTAGTAGATGTCACAAAACATCAGCAGATAGGGTATAATTTTAGTTTCCTAAGCTGCTTTCCAATTTGGAAATAGTCTATGAAAAACCCATGTGTAATAAGACATCTGGGACTTACTCATCTGGGGTCTTGCATGGGCCCTTTTCATCCTGTAGTTCCTTTCTGGAGTGATGAAGCAGAAGTCGTCGGTGTCAATTTAATGGAAAGTCCCAGAACCCTCTTGCAGATGTATAAACCACCACCTACGAAAGGAGCCAAAACCCAGAGCTGGAATATTCAAATGTAGAAGCATATGCCATATGTGTATGTTGCTAAGTGCAGCCTCTGCCAGCCGTATCTCGCAGGTAACGCTATACTCCTCGGCGTAATTAGCGATTACGGCTTTGTGCATCTATAACAGATGATGTAGCTATGCATGATTTATGCAGCACAGAGACAGCTTTGCATGCGGCTGGGATGTGACGTTGGTGGCTTTTTATATGCCTCAATAGCACAAGGCAGGAGCTTAATGAGGAGGTTATTCATGTCCTGTCTGCACCGTTGATTTTGCTGCTGCTGCAGGTATCTGAAGGTCTGTAGAAATGTTCCTGGCCCCATGTGTGGTGTGAGCTCTCTCTCAGGGTTTCTCCATGGAAGGGAAGATGAGGAGGCAGCCAGTGATACAGCCTACACCCTCTATCCTGCCAGTTCCAGACACATTTGCTTCTCCTTTCCTACTGGAGGTATTTGTCTCTCAGCTTGGCTTGCCTGTGACTCCTCCTCACCATCCCCAGCAAAGAGTTACAGGACAAGCCCTCATTACCACCCTCAGGAAAACCTCCAGTACCAGCTGGTACAGAAGATCCGTTGACCCACTGCCCCCAGTCTTGAATCCCACCTGGCTACAGCAAAGGCTTACTCTGATCTTCTGCAGTACAGCAAAACCGTGAGAGCCCCAACAAAACTTGTTTCAGCCTGTGCTAGAGGAAGGAGACACCCGAGGATCTCAAGCAGACCTTGGTGTGGCAGATGAGATTGAGCGAGCTGCCTTGGCTGCCTGTGGCTGAAGGTTTCTGTCTCAGGAGGGACAGGGATCGGCTGTACTGACACATCCGTTGCTGCAGCGCAGCTCCGGTCAGAGAATGGGCCCCTTTGTGCATTGCCAGTGTGTCCTGCCAGAGGGATACTGGGGATCAGATCTCATTTCAGCTTCTCCTTCCTGCTGTGCCCTGACTCCTGCTGGACCTCTGTGAGGTCTCAAACACCCACTCTCAGCTCTTGCTCACCTGGTGCCAGCAGTGTCAGGCCTCTCCTCTTTGTGGCTGGGGAGGGGTAACTTGGAAAAGCTGGGATTAGTGTGACACTGGTGAGCCTCACGGCCAGGTAAAGCTGCTCTTGGTGCTCTTCTGTGGGATCTGGAATAGAACCCACCTGGAGTAGTTACAGGTTAAATGCTCAGCAAGGAGTGGGCCATTTGCTGTTACCTCAAGGCAAAGAATAGGATGAGACCCCAACTCACTGGGTGTGAACTGGCGTGGTGCTGGGCGCCCCCAGTGCTCCTGACCCTGGGAGGATTTGAGCGAGCTGTGTGTGGCTGACTAGGGAAGGAGTTGCAATGCAGGTGGACTCATGCTTGGTGCAAAATGGGAGAGGTACGGGAAACACAGCAGCCGCAAGCGCACTCCCTCAGCCCTCACCTTTATGCATGCCCAGTGAATGAAAGCATTTTTCACACCTCCTCTTCTGTTTTCCTGTTTACTGAGATCCCAATGCCGGTGCTTCACTGCTCGGCCATCTCCTCCACACTTCTCCTTGAGGAATTTCGCAGATAAGTGGCTGGGCTGGACTGGGCTTGGGTCTGAGGAGCCAGCAGTATTCAGTGCTGAGGTCTGGCTGTTGTGCTGGGCTTGTTGTTTCGACCTGCTCATTGCTTTATGTGTGTGTGTTCAGGGAGGTTGCTTTGGTTTGGGTGGGATTTCTTTGACACTGCTTAAAAATAAACTCCAATCTGCTAAAAATTTGGCATTTCACTCCCACTGACTGGGCACTGACGCATTCCTCTACAAGAGCTTTGAATTCAGGAATCCAGGGTGTAGGAGGCAGGTTTTGATGAGGCAAGAGAGCCCAGCATTGGTTTGTGGGTGCTGGAGGGTGCACCTGGGCAGTGCATCCCATTCTGCCAAGCATCACTGAGAAAGTCTTTGTCTTTTAAGAGAGTGGGGACCAGTTGTGCTGCAGTGCTGGGGGGCTGGCTGAGGGTGCCTTGCAGCAGTGCTTTTGGGCACACAGCAACCACTTTTCTACAGGGGTAGGAACTAAGATCGGCCTTCCAAACCTCTGTGAATATCAAATCAGAGTAATTTTCCCCAGTTCTGGGTCACAGGTTGGAGCCAAGTAAAGGAAATCCTGCGCCTGCTGACTTCATGGAGGGACGGTGGTAAGAAGCGCAGGTCCTCCCAAGGGCTGGGTTTAAGTCTGTGGATGTATTCCAGGCACAACTGTGGTAAGAATAAGTGGATCTGGGCTTGCTCTGATCCCCTTAGTGTGACTATCTATAAAGATGAAGCAACAATGTGATCTTGTTCTGCTGCTCAGGTAAATACTTGAAGCCTGGTGAGGACCCGGGGTGGCCTGCAGGATGTGTTTGGGTCAGCAGAGGATACCTGCAGGCTTCATGCTGGGCAGTGAGACTGCAGCATTACAGGATGGAAAGGCTCTTGGGTGAAAATTTGGCCTCCAGACATCCAATGCATCTTGCAGCACACCGTGAGCCAGGCTTTCAGCCTCACTTCTTCATCTGGTGTCCCGGAATGGAGAAGAGGGAGCAGTGACATTTTTGTCCAGCTAACATGCTGACCACCCTCTACCATCTACAGCAGCACAGCCCAGGGACTCGCTACTGGTGGCAGCGGGGCAGCTTGGCTGGCAACCGCTAGTGCCTGTTCTCTCTGGGGTGGAATTGCAGGAAAGGCAACTTCAGCCAAGATGACATTTACTTTTCCTTGTCTCATCTCTGAAGAGGTGTATTTGACTCTGCCTGTTTCTCCTCTCAAGTGACCCCGGGACCACATGCACACACCTCTGCGCTTGCTTTTTCCCTCTCATGCTGTCCCTGCTCCCAGCACCAGGCCAAAGCACACAGTTCCCTGCCCTATGGGAGCGGAGACCCTGCTCTGCACTGCCTCACTCCACAGCATGCACCACATTGGAGCTCCCATGCTCACACTGTGGCACAACAGCAAAACCTGTCCCAGATGAGACCATCTCCTTGGGACAGAGCAAGGAGTTAATCTGCTCATAGCTTAACCAACAAAGTGAGCTGACCCAGTACAAGGAATAAATGTGACTTTGGCAAAGTGGCCTTTAACCTTCCTTGCACAGAAGTACGTAAAGTCTCTCAGGGCAAGATGTGCTGGTGGGCATGGGCATCAGGGTGGCACCATCAACCCAAAAGCCCACTGGAGAGGCTGGAGGTAGTCAGCTGTCTGAAAGCCATGTTGCCATGGCTATTAGGAGTGCGCCTGGAACAAAATGCTGCTCAGCACAGGAATGCCACTGTCTGACTTGTTTTGTGTGGCTCGATGTGGAGCAGGGGATAGAGGCAGTAACCTCGCACAAGGACTAGGCTTAAAACAATATTGAGTGAATGTGCTGACAGGGTGAGAGAAACTGCAACAAAGGAAATTACTGAATCATATCATGCTAATCTAAGCATTGCGGGAGAGCTTATGGTTTAGTCTTTGTGAACAAACACCTTGTATCAGGAGGAGACTGGTTTGGGAATTGTCAGACAGAGCATGAAGAGGATTTTGCAGTGGTGAGAGGTGCCATATGAATAGCTACAACCCCCAAATTCTTCCATCAGTCTTCAAGAGGGAAGTTAAACATGAATAACAACAAAAGGCTTCTCTGTACTGTCCTACCTCAATGCAGATTGGGGACTGAAAAGCGAGTCTGTTCCCCTGACACATTCCGTACATGGCCCTGGGTAGGTATGCCAGCCAAGAGGACAATAAATGCCAGATGTCACGGTGTTCCTGAGATGGAGACGCTTGCCCAATGGAAACTGGACTGGAGCCAAACTCATTTAGCATAAGCCATCAAACAGTCATGAATTAATTGTAATCTTTGACAGGTGCATCAGGAATACTTTTGGAGGGACTGCTGTTTGCCCTGGGTGCATCTGGAGATCTGTGCCCACAGCGACAGCAAGGAAATGTTATCGCACGGCGTGCAAAGCCTCCTAAACAAACAAAAGTTTCTAGGAAGTGACTTGAATGCTTGAATCCCCTTCTAGCAAGCCATTTGTGCCTCACCTAAAAATATATATGTGTGTGTAT
>WEIS01112161.1:0-13442 GCA_013389965.1 Todus mexicanus | reverse complement strand
GAGGAGGCGCAGGGCTGGGAGATCTGCACTGCTGCCAGCTGGGCTTGGTACCTGCTGCCGGGTGCGTGAAGGGAGGTGCCGTTGTGCCCCTGTGTTTTCAGAGCAGAGCTGTGGTAGGGTGAGGTGCCCCTGAATGCTGGGATGAAGGGAAGCAGGGAGCAGATTCTAGTAGGGCAGGAGGGAGAAGGGACCTCAAGAGCAGCCAGCGAAGTCGCTGGTCACTGAATGGACTTTTCCCTGTTGCATTATTTGTTTCCATGTTTTGCCCTAGGCACTGATGTTTAGTAATTTAGACCAAAGGGATCTAAAGAGTTGCCATAAAGGGTAGTTCAAAAATCAATGGATGTTAGAAAGGGTCAAATGATGCCATAAAGAGATTAACAGCAGCTTGGAGAGAGATAATATTCCCCTGACTGCAGAGCTGGCCCTGAGAGCTCTATGATAGGGAAAGAAAGGAGCAGAGGCAGCCCAGCACCTCTTTACCTGCTTGACATCTTCCCCTCCTGAAAGCTCGGGGCTGTTTAGGGAGAAAGGGGGCAGGAGTGCTGCGGGCAGCGAGCAGGGGAAGGTTGTGGAGATGGGAATGAGAAGAGACAGGCAGGTGGGCCATGCCGCTGTCTGATGAATTCTTCTAATCCAGACAAACTGCGGCTCCGTTGACAGTCCCTGCTAAATCACCCGGGACGAAATGACTTACTCAGCAACCAGCCACAGGTTTATAGCACGAAGGTCTGATTTTACGAGGGTCCCCTGGAAATGCTCGGGGGAAACGTGACATGGCTCTGTGTCAGTCCCCTGGCATTGCATCTAACACCAGGGCAAGCAGTGTGCTAGGCACAGGACAGGCTGAGGTGGAGCAGCCTCCCCCTCACCACTTTCTCCCCAAACCCATCTGAACGGTCTCTTCTCTGAGGTAGGGAATAAAATGAAGAGCGCAGCCCAAGGGACCTGAGGCTGAGGAGGAGATGACATTTGGTGATCAACTGAATGTCCTTGTCAGGAGCAGGAAAGCTGCCCTCTGGGGATTTGCTGTCTACTTCTTTTTCAACTGCTCTTTAGTTCCGTGGCGTGTTCTCATCACTGACAACCGTCCCATGTAGGAACACATTGAATGGCATAGCTCTGTCTTCTCCTGTCTCTCTCGCAGGGCACTACCTCCCTCTGAGGGGGCAGGCAGAAGGAAGCACTGGCTTTTTTGCTGTAGAATGTGCTCTTAATACCCATAGATCTGCTCAGATATGTGGAGGGGCCACTGCTTCAGATTTGCAGCTGGCTGGGCTCATGGAACAGGCTTGAAGGAAATGAAGAGACTAAAACTCACCACTTTTGGCAAGGATTGCTTGGGAATTGTCAGCCTGACCTTTCCTGGAAGCTTTTGCCCTTGGAGAGAAGGCAGAGAGTGCTTTCCCATGGCCAAGCTGGTGCACAAGGAGCTCAGGCAGGAGCCAGTCAACTGCGTACAGGGATCGTGCTTCGAAGTGTTTGCAGTCCTTACAGACAGCTCCTGGAGCCTTGTGGTGGTCACAGTTTATGGCAGGATAAAACCAAGTCAGATAATAACAGTGCTGTTTTCTTGGCATTGTGTTTTATGTCTTAGCAATGCAGGAAATTACAAATCACACCCAGAGGTACTTAATGTTTCCTGGATGAAGGGTCCTTTCTCCTGAGGGCTGCAGATGGCAGGCCTGGCTAGAGCCCAGGGTGGTAGGGGCTCTGCAATAGGCACTGCTGGGGTCTGGTAGAAGAGTTTCTGGGGTGGGAAGGACATGGGAAAAATGGGGTTGCATTTGGTGCTGCACTAAAGGGAATCAACGTGTGGATCAGTGTGTCTGGATGAGATATGTTGGAGAGCCAGCAAACTGAAGCGTACCATATTAGCAAGCCTGAAGGGAAAAGAAAGAGATGGGTCACCCTTGGGAAAAGGTGACCTTGATCCAATGCTCTGTAAAGCCATGAAAGCATCTGTTTGCTGGAAGAGACAGCTGCCATTTTGTGGGGGAGCATTGGAGTCAATATGTGCTAAGAGGACTGCATATGCTGAGCTCTTTCTGCTGCCGTGTTCGGGCGGCTTTTGGCCAGCTCAAAGCCCATTTTCCCCCAAGAGGAACCTGCTGTGATTCTCTTGCCCTTTGTCAGAGGGACATTTTTCTCTCCCGCTTCTTTGCTGGATGTAACAGAGACCCTCCTGGCTGTTAGGACACCTGGGCCCTCCCAGGGGAGCGTTGTCCCTGCTGGGAACAGGACAGGAAATCTGAATTCCTCCAGCTGCTCCTGCACACTGTGGCAGAGCAGCCGGGAACCCTGACCAGGGCTTCCAGACCTGGGCATGGACCAGCAGTTTGATCTGTGATCAATCTCCAAGGAAAGCAGCTTTTTGCTGACAGACTTCGAACTTACCCATGTGCTGGCTCTTTTTTTTTTTCTGTATCGTTTCTTCCCTCTTTTGATCTCTTCCTTGTTACCACTGTGCTGTTTATCTTGCTCTCTCTCTGCATTTCTTCTCCTTCTGTAGCTTTCCTTCTGATTCTCCCCCCCTTCCCAGTTTTTTCCCTCTTCTTGTCCTGCTGACACTGACCTCGCTCACCTCACGGCCAGCAGTGCGGGTTCTAGTTCTTGCCCTGGGCCTCTTTAAGGCTTTGTTTCCTTGCCTCACACCCAAGTGACAGCAGATGAGAGAGCAGGGTGCTGCTGTGAGATCTCTGTGCTTGTTTCCATCAGTGCTTCCTGTGGAGCCTGGGCGATTGTTATCTCTGTAAATGACTGAAAGAAGTATGGTGATAAAAGGATTAACCTAGACATATTTTATTTTATTTATTTATTTATATATTGCCGCTCCTCTTCCCATCCCCCTTAACAAGTTGTGGAGCATATTGTGCAGCAGCTGCTGCAGCTGTTCAAGGGATGAGTGGTGACATGGGGAGCGGGGGGACGGTGCGGAGTTGTGTGGGGGCAGGCAGAGAGCACAGATGGGTGCCTGGGCAGGGGTTGCAAGGGGCTAAAGCAGGAGAGTGACAGACCCCACTGTGAAAGAGCTGGGGATGCAGCCAGGCCAGCTTGCTCTCTTCTTCCTCGTTAACAGCCTCCTGTGCATCCCTCTTCTCAAGACAGGGCTCAAGAGCTCACAGAAATGGGGTGGTGGAGCTGCACCTGGAGCTGCTCAGAGCCAGCATTTCAGTGGGTTATGGACTAGAAGGGCAGAGTGTCTCTGAACAGGAGTTGTTGCAAAGAAACCCCACAAATCGCTGCTTGGCCGAGGCCCCCGAGGGCACACCACAGCGGCACAGCACCATTCCCGTGAGCAGCTCTGGCCAAGCTGTTCCCACAGCAGATCCCTGCAGATGCTTCTGGAAGCAGCCTGTTTCCAGCTGAAGTTTATCTCAGGGCTCTGTGTGTGTCTGCTAAACAGCCTCCAACCTCAGGCTTGAACAGCCAGCCGAGTCCTGTCTGGGAACTCACAGAGTCTTGCCCATGTCTGCGGCCTCTCTGAGGCTCCCACGGGGCACAGCCAGGGTGATTTCCAGCCCTGCTGGTGGCATCAGACTTGGATGGGGCTTCAACCAAAGCCGAGGCTCAGAGTTATACAAAGCAATTTACCCTGAATGTTCAGGGTTTGATATTGCACCCCCTCCCAGCTCTTGGCACAGAGGTAGCAGTACATGATTGCAAACACTTCCTGGACTGAGCCCTAGAGGAACAAAGCTGGAGATTATGTTCCTGGTGAGGAATCATCTCTAAAGCTCATTTCTACCACGGTTCTATCAGTTCTGGTAAATACAACGAGCCAGGATCCAGTCTCTGGTCCCGAGAGTCCATGATGTGGTGTGTTTTGTGCTGACCACAGTGAAACTTTGGCCTCTCCCACCCACACAGTTCACTGGTGGCAGTCCCTGGCTTGTGCCATCCCCTGAACTGTTTCCAGGCTTGTCTGGGGAAGTGCTGGCTGGCGGGGGCCAGGGAGCATGGGAACAATTAAATGGCTTGGATGACCGTCACGCAGCGTCTGATGCCTGTGGTCTGGCCCTGGTTTAGTTACCAACGTATATCTCTCCTGAGACGCTTTTGCAGAGTAAGGGGGGTTTTAGAGACCCACTGGTTGGAGCCAGGCCCACAGGCTTTCTCTGGAGTGCTGCTCACTAGCAGTGCAGGGTCATCATGGCAGGGAGCAGGAGCAAGGGTGAGGTTGGAAGGAAGTGGTGGAACTTGGATGGAAAGGGAAGAGTGATTTGTGGTGGGCTGGGAAGCCTCAGCAAGCAGGAGTGGAGGCAGGAGGACCCTCTCAGTCTTTCCCTGCAGTCTCAGTGCTGGCACGTTTACGCTGGCTCTGCCTGTAGCAATGGGAAGAACTTGGCACCCTCCATCTTACTGAGTGCTGTGTGGAGACAGATCAGCTGCTGTATTTGTAGGGCTAAAGAGACCCAGGAGCACAATCAGTCAGGAAGTGAAACAAAATGATGGCAACATTTGGGCCAATACCTCCAGCAGTCCTGGGAATACTGGAGCTATTTGGGCAGGTCAAAGAGCAACTAAAACTGTAAAATGATTTTGTGCTCCCCTGGACCCCTGGGACCATGAACTAACCCAGAAGGGGCAATGGCCGTGCAGTGAGACTCCCTTAGGAGGTCCCATCCCTGAGGTGGCACTGCAGATATTTGCCTGGTAGGCGTATGGTGGCAGCAGCACCCCTTCATGAAATCCTGCCTCTTGCTGCAGCTGCAAGGCAGCTGATGTTCGCTGGGCTATTTGTGCATTTGGACCTCGGCCTCCGTCACTAAACCTAGAGTTAAAGGACATCGCCTTGGATTTATGATCAGCAACAGAGGCTATAGGTGTGACATGACCCACCAGCTATCACCTCTGTGAGGCAGCCCAGGAGCTGAAGGCCAGTGTAAGTGTAAGGCTTGCTGTGGTGGCTTCTACCCACAAATCCTGCCTGGCATTTGCTTTTCCCTGCCTTTGCTGCTCCACCATTTCTACCTTCCCTTCCAACACAATGAGCAGAGCGAGCAATCCAGCATGGCCCAGTTTAATATTCCACAGATCCTCACAGGCTGATAAATGAGAACAAGAGAGGGAAGGAGGGGGTGGGAGCCTGGTGCATGAGGGGGATATGGAGCCCTGAGCCTGTATTCAGAGCAGCAGAGATAACAATAAGCGAGAATAATAGTCTAACAAGTCGGAAATGTCACACACGATCTGGTGCCATTAACACAACATGGATCTGAAATATCACATAATTAGTTTTGTGCCTGTTGTTCTGATTTGAAGAGAAAAAGTATTAAAGGGAAGAGATCTGGGGGGGCAGAGAGGGGAGTGCCAGCAAAGTGAACTCATAAAAGGGTGAAGCCTACAGCGTCTAATGTTTTTGGAATGCTATAATAAAGCTCTATCTCCTTACCCATGTTTGAGGCAGAGATTTTTATCTGGTGGTATGGGATAAAAAGAAATGAGAACTTGAAAAGGGTAGATAAAATTGCAATTGATCTCTCTAGGACTGCCTTGCCTCCTTTCAGAGGAGCTTGTGGGCCTCACGAATTGCTCCACCACTGAGACACATGATCCTCAGCCCTTCCCATGTAAACTTGCTGAAAGATGAAAAAAAGCTGATGTTCTCAAGACTTCTTTCCCCATCTCTTTATAACCCAGTGCACAAATCCCATGTGGGAGGGCTGTGAAATGACTCAGACGGCATTTGTCCCCTGAGAGCAGGCCTAATGCACGGTGTTTTGGGGACCCCGTTGCTGCTGAGGCATGTGAGTCCCCGTGCCTTCAAAGAGGCCGCTCGGAACATTTGGCCTGGCGGGCTGGTGTGTGCCACCAGCTGCTGAGCACAAAGCTCCTGCCGCTGCCTGCGGAGCCTGCATCTTGCCGCTGGTGTTTTGTGACTCTCTGAGGGATACAGGTGTCAGCAGAAGAGACAGAAATGCCCAGATCTCAATGAGATGGGCACTGTTTGGGGACAGTCGTATAGGGATTGGAACAGTGGAGAGGCCAAAGGACCACATGGTGTGCAGAGACCAGAGCTAGACTTGCCAGGTCATTCCAGGGACCGTTGTCCCTGGGAGGGGAGGTGGAAGGGACATCTGCTCCTGCTGCTTGCACTGGCCCTGTCACTGCAGAGCATCGTCACACCCCTCCAGGCCCGCATTCCCTCTTTCCGTGGTCTCTCCCAGTCTGGGAGAGCGGAGGAGATGTGCTAACCAGAGATCTGAATTTTAATGTGTAGCGAAGCTTTCTGACATTTTTTTTGGTGCCAATTGCTAATCACTTTTAAACATATTCTGGGAAAGAGGTATTTTAGAACAAAAGCGGCACTGGCGGTGCTGCGCCAAAGGCACGGATTGCTGTGTCCAGCTTCTGTCTAGAGGATGCCTGTAGGATTGGGAGTCAATTAACTCAGTCCCAGTGGATTCATCGTTTTGCCCGCTAACAGCCGCGTGCTGACAGCGGGTGCTGCAGGAGCGTTGATCTATTGCTCACTGCTCCGGCCACTCCTGACAGGCGGCTGCTGTCGCTGCAAGGCTGTCACTTCTAGAGCCAAAGCCTTTCACACATAAGATGGGGGATTTGCAGAGGGCTGAAATGCAGCTGCCTCCATGTTTGCATAGGAAGTGAAAAGTATTTCCACGTTTTGTTAACACGCGACAGAAGTGATAAATATTAGAACTGGGCAAGAAGCGAGTTCTTCTTTCGAGAAGAAAGTCTGCGGCATCATTTTTTCCCTCGACTCTGAAACAAATGTTAAAAATTCTGATGAAGCATATGTTCTTCCAAAATTAAACATTTCGTTTCTATTTCAGACTTTGCAGCTTGCCAGTGTTCTTAAAAATACAGAAACAATGATTTTGCTTGGAGAAATAATTTTGAACAAGGTGTTTTAGCCTTATCAAAATGCTTTGTTTTGTTTTTTGAAACAGAAAGACTTTCGAACAGTCAGTGATGTGATGGTATTTTCTAAAATGTGCCATTTTAAATGAAAATTAATTCATTTTTCCGGTGGTAAGCAATGCTTTGATGAAAAATTTCTAATCAGCTCTAGTAAGATAGGCAAGGTCTGTGTTATATATTGGCCTTTGTCCAGAGACTGGGACCTCTACTGCAAGAGGTGTAGGGGAGCTTGTGTGAACAATGCCATCAAAAAACTCTGAAACACATAACTCCTCTGTGTCACACATCAGTGTAAAGAATTAAATTTCTTCTAGCAGTTTTCAGGTAACTTTATCAGAATGGTGCAAGTCGACTCATTCCTAAGCTTTCTCTTCTGTATTTCTATGACTCTGATTGCAATCCCACCGCCTCCAGCTGGGTGCGTTTAAAGAGTCATTTCATTGCATGTGTGGTCACAGGCTGAACCACATCAGATGCAATTGCAGGAGCCATTTTGTCTTCTGGAGTGTTCTGGGTCTCCAGCCATGGAAACAGGCTGCAAGGTGAGCTGGTCAGTGCTAGTTCTGCTGGAGTTCTGAGCAGATCAGCTAAGCCCTGACTTGCAGTGAAGATTCAGACAGACCTCTAACACCAAGTTTAGGGTCTGCTGAGAATACAGGTCACAGGGAACTGGGCAAACCCCAGCAGTTCTTTGAATTCGGGTTGCAAGGCTGAAATGAAATCTTGCCCCAGCCAAGAGGCTTGGAAATGAGGGGACAGCTAAAATTAGAAATGTGTTAGTACAGAAGCTTTAGGTAGGAACAAGGACAGGGTTGGGGCAGCCGACCAGTGCTGCCCCTTGCTCAGCCCTGGGGTAACTGCAAGCAGATGGCACCAGCAGGGAGGAAGAGCAATGAAACCTGATGCAGGTGAGCATTGTGGCACCTGCAGTTGGTAATAAGTGCTAATCTTGTTGAACAGAGCAGCTGAGGCTGAGATAGTTGGGGAGCTGGGGAGAGGAGTGCAAGTGAGGAGGAATTTGGGGGGTACTTCTGGGCTTTTGTTTCATCTGCGGGGGAGACAAGCCTCTGCAAAACCTGGAGAAGGCCCGTGAATGGTTGATCAGTGAAGGGTGAGTGATTTGCACGGGAAAAACTCCATAAATGAAAGTTTGTTTTGGATGTGGTAGTGGCTGGAGATGAAGCTATCTTTTCTAGCCATATTCCTTCCCTCTCCCTCAAGTGTGAGGTTGGATTGTGGTTGTGCACTGAGCCTCCCCAGCCCTGTCAGCAGGGGCAGGCTGATGAGTACAGGATGAGGGGCTGCAGTGGTGAGCTGAGCCATGCCGGCTGGTGCCAGGGGAAGGAGTGCCCTGGCCTGGGGAGGATCTGCAGAGGCCTGAGTTGAGAGGACAAAGAAAGCCAGTCGTGTTGGGGAGCGGGCTGCAGGCAGCTGCCTCCTGGGCTCAGAGGAGCAAGGCAGGCCCGTTTTTCTATATTTGTGCATGTTATATTAACAAATCTTAGTTGGGAAACAGCCTCCGAATTCTATGACTCAAAGAATAAAGAGAAATAAACCTGTAAGCTTGCACCTTCTGGCTTGCAGCCCGTAGAGGACCAGCTCTTCCCCTCCTACAGCCATGAGGATTAGAAGCATCCCATCTTCTTTGGTTGATGCAGAAGGCGAGGATAAGTGCCGTACCTCAGACTCCAGGACCTGAGGGTGTGCAATTCCCTGAACTCGTAAAATCATGACTTGGCAGAACCGAGTTAGCTGCAGGAGCTGTTCATGCTCTTAACCTGTATTTCTCCTAAGCCAATTAGCCTGAGTTTAAGTGAGGGTAATAATGGCTGGGCACACTCTTTTGAACCAATAATGTAGGTGGCTGGAGTAGACGAGTGGCCTGCTAATGAGAGAGCGCTGCCTGCTAGCGATGCATAGCTAATGACCCCTATCTCCAGCAGCCCGTGGCCAGGCAGAACAAAAAATCTATTTCCACCAAGTGCTTCATTACCAGCCAGCTACACTCAAATGAGCAGCTCAGTTTGGTGGGGAGAGGGTAGGGCAATGCGACTGGGACGTGGCTGTTGGAGGGAGAGGTAGTGTGTTTTCCCTGCACCGCCCTGGAGAGGCCTCTCTGCCTCCCTGAGCCTTGCTGTGCTTTGCAATAGTGCTGCTCCAAGGGGGTGCTGGGGTGAAGTGGGCTGTGGTATGTGTGGCAGGTTACAGTGGAGAGGAGGGGTACCAAAATCTAGAGCTTTTTGGTGCCGCAGTTTGTAGATGCCTGCCTATTGGCATCTGTTACCTCTTCAGCCTCTTCTCAGAGGCCTGGGGAGGGAGCTCTGGGAAGCACACAAGCCCCAAGGTAAAAGCTTTGTAGCCCTTGCGAAACACGGAGGATTCTCCAGGATTGGGCCTTGTCTCTTGAAAGCAGCACCAAAGATGCCAACAGGCCTGGGCTGGGCTCTGGGCTTTGCTGTGCCTCTGCCCTGGAAGGAGGAGAGCGGCTGGAAGGAGTGGGCGCCTCTGGTGCTGGTGTGGCACAGGGGGAGGCAACTGGTGGCGCTGGTGTAAGCAGCCAGGCTCTTGAGTCCCTGTGTGCCAAAGCTGCAGTGTGCAAGAGGCTGTGTGTGTGTCTTTGCAGGGGCTGGGCTCGCTGAGTGCTGCTCTGTTTCCCCATGTGAGATGGTGGGGGGAGAAGGGGGGTATGTGGGAAGGGTAGAAAAATCTGCTGAAAGATTTCTTCCTTTCAACAGATTAGACTCTTCTTGCAGAGCGCTTGTGCGTCTCCCCTCCCACTTGAAATTATAAATACATTTTTTCAGTGAGTTAGTGAAAAATTTAAGCTTTTTACTGTAAGGACCCCATCTTCTACCCAGGCCCTGTGAGATCTACACGTGTCAGTCGATTTAGCCTCGTTGGGCTGCTGTGGTTGGTAAAATGTATTGAGATGCCTCCAAGATGCTAAAGAAATATAAATGATTGCTGTTAGGCTAATTTATTACTATTTAGTAGAGAACAAATACATTTTTAAAGGGATAATGGCAAATTAAAAATCCTATTAAGCAGATTTGCTTACCTAGTACTTAGTAACAACTTGGGCTTAGATCCCACAGTCGCTTAAATGCATGTGCAACCTTACTGAAGCGTACAGGCCCTGAGAAATCTCTGGGGGATCAAGAACATGGATATTAAATGCAAAATAATTAAAATAGAACCCCCTGCTGAATTAGTCTTTTGTTCTTGGTACTGCCAGTCTCCTCCTGACTCACTGGCTTTGCTTAGAAAATGAAAATCGATGTGGTCAGTTTTGCTTGTGTTTCTAGTTGGTGTCAAATCGGTGACCTCGATGCGGTGCTGGTTTTGCAGGAGCGTGGTATTGATCCCGCCTCTGATCTGCAGTGCTTGACACCAGCAGACAAACCTGTACGGGCTGGCTACGAGGCAGGGCCCGCCTGTACTGCTGCGCTCGCCCTCTGGCTCTGGGGTCTGCGGGATGCGGTGCTGTGCCCCCGTTAGATGAGGAGTGCGTTGGCTGGATGGAGTTGGAGAGCTGGCTGCTGTCATCCAGCGACTGTTCTGCTCTGCACGATTACCACCTCCCCCTTGAATGAACTGAGAACACCCAGTTAAGTTCCAAGAATTAGTAGGAACCGGCATTACTTTTCTTCAAGTTCTAGTTTGTGTTGCAAATCAAAGCAATAATCTTTCTGTGTTCCTGGGTCAGAAACTGGCATTTATTGATTTATTTTGTTCAGTACAGATTTTCACGTTTTCTGGTGCAGATAATGGGATGCCCTCTTAATTATATGGCTTGCTAATTCGGTTGCATGCCAGCTGCTTCTTGACAAGGGGTAAGCGTGGTGGAGGTGGAAGGACGAGCATGGGTGAGGTGTGTTGTGGCAGCGAGAAGCACCAGAAGTCAGCCATGGTGCTTCCGCACAAGCCTGGGCAGACGGGAGCAGTGCAGAGCCAGAATGAGGCCTCTGTTCATCAGCTGCTGGGGTCAGGAGCCCTTAGCTAGAGAGCACGTGCTGAAGGGTGTTGAGCGGGGATGTGCCTGTGGTGTTTTGTTGTGACGATGGCTCGAGGAAGTCCTACGTGGCTCCCTTGGCTGCCCTGATAGAGCTGTTTATGCGGCTTCGCTCTATATTTCATCACTGAAACGGTCTGGTTGTAAAACACAGCTCCTGGTAGCTGTAGCTAGCAGAACCGTGGAGGTGTGCAAGCATGTTGTGAGGGCTGGGATGAAAAATGGTGGCTGTGAGGGGAGTTTTAGCAGACTTTGCATGGCCAAAAGCTGTATGCTCTGGACCTATGCCCTGGGATTTCTACTCCATGGCTGGCAAGAGCTGACATCTGCTGAGCTCTGGCCTGAAAACAAAACGTGTAGAGCCATCCCTATTTCCATTACTTGGAAAGCGGGTTATGGTGGCAGTGAGAATGCTGTTCAGTGCAGGGCTGGGTTCTCATCATGGCCACCAACACATTGCTCTTCTCCATGCAAGCCTCATCCCCTGCAGCTCATGGTGCTTGCCGGAGTCTTGTGCCTCCCCTGGTCTTGTTCCATCTGGGAGTCCAGGTTGGTCCCCTAAGACTGGTCGTTATGAGCTCTTCATTAGCAGTTGCCTTGCTGAGGAAGGCCTGCAGGGAGGCCGGAGGCAATGCTGGCTCCAGGCACCCACTTGTTTGTGCCTGCTCTGTCCATATTTCAGATTTGAGATGTTAGTGAGTCCTGTGTGTGTTCTGCTTGGAAATGACATGTGCTGTAATTCCTGTAGCAAAAAATATACGTGTGAAAGTGTTCCTTGGGAAAAGCAGTAAGTTCAGATCACGGCTTTCAGAAATCCTTCCTCGCTATTTGTACAATGACTTCTATTTATGTGAAAGTACAGCTTCTGTGAACACCCAAAATTTGAGCAGAGTTTGGTAAAAGGTGTTTTTAGCTGAGAGAGAAAATTTTGATAGTCAAAACACGTTGTTTTGGATGTATGAAGCAGTTTTGCATTACTTTTTTGACCAAATCTCCCTGGCACTAATCCTTTTCCTTGGATATGACATACTTGAGGCCGACACTTGGGTGCTTTGATACAAACCCAATGTTTTTCAGTTGGGGCCAGCCTAAAGCACTTTCGGGAAGGGAAGTGGACTCAGAGTCAAGGCTTAATACTGCTCTGCCAGCATCTCACTTACGTGCCGGCTGGTCACTGCCTCCCAATTCAACAAGAGTGGTCATCCAGGCAAGGAAAAGAAACCCCATGAAGTGACCCGCTGCAGAGGAGGAGTAACTACTGATGAACGAGGGTATTGGCCCCGGCTCCTGCAGTGTGATTCCAACCCAACAGCAAAGATGCCGGGTGGCCATGGGCTGTCTGAGTGTACCTTAATTTGCAATGTACTGTGATTGAATGGGTTAAAAATCAAACCAGGAAATATTTTCACGTGACTGTAACCCCTGCCTGTGAAAAGGGATCCCTCTTTCTATTTTTGGTCTTCAGCAGTGTTATCATGAGCTTCTTTGTGACTCATGATGTGCTTTCATTGTGGTAGATCCACTGGGCAAATATTCTTCAAAACAGGTGTTTTATCTTCTCTGCCACAGGCAGGTGTTAGCCTCGGTGTGCAGAAGAGCTCTTGTGGGGAAGGCAGGAGCCTGTTGGTATGTTGGTGTCCTCGGCAGGCTCACAGGGTGGGCTGTTATCTGGGATGTGGGAGCAGGGTGGATGTGAGTCATGCCTTGCCCTTGTCATTCCCTTGTTTCCTGAGCCGAGCTCACTCATCTTTCTGAGCACAGGATGTGGCTGGCTTTATTTGGAATGTTACAAGCATCCCTATCTGAGTTAATTGACCAAGACAAATTTTGTTAAAAAACCTTGACATTAATAATGAGAAGTAAGAGCTGGGAGGTAAAACACATGCTCTCTAGACATACATTAGCAGTACCCCCACCCTTCCAGACTCCTCCTGAGGTAGTTCAGCAGAGAGCTTAGGTCAGTTAGCTTTAAAATTAACTTCTAGTCCTCAAGGCAGCCTTTAAATAGAGCATTTGAGCTGTGACTATCACTAGTCTTTCTAGGCTGTGTAAGGGAGGGGTGGAAGAGCACAGACCCAGAGAAATCCATAACTGCTGGAGACTGGTCTCATGAATGATTCAGGGCAGGTCCTTCATCTCAAAACCCCAGGCCCTGCAAACTGAGCAGGTGCACTAGTTAGCACCAGGAGTGGGGATGCTCCTCTCCTCCGAGGGACATCCTCCACATGCTATCAGGTGGCCCTTTGTAGGGACTGGCTGTAATAATCCAATCCAAATGGATGTTGTTCCTGCTTCTCTCGCTTTGGGCATGGCTGTGCTGATGTAGCTGTGTGGAAGGCTTGGTGCTGCATGTGTGTGGAGGGACCAACTGATGTTGCTTTGGGACCAGGCATGCACTGACAAGCTACCTCAGTCCCTTTACAAGGTGCAGAGCTGTTCCCTTCTCTGTGAGCAGTGAATTAAGCCCAGGAGATACACAGGTTTCTTGCAGAAAGGCAGGAGATAATTTTAAGGAGAGTAAATTCCTTAGATTAAAAAAAAAAAA
>WEIS01112139.1:0-12474 GCA_013389965.1 Todus mexicanus | reverse complement strand
ACCATTCTAGGGTTCTGTGATTTTCTCCTCCATGCCCACACTGTTCCACCAGTCCCGTCTGCTTTACTCCCAGAACCACCGACCCCTCTTTGTTACCCTGCGGGGATGATTATGCATCGGATCTACTGTACAGGAGGCTTTAGAGAGGCTGCTCTGAGTGCTGAGAGCAGTGAGGGGTGAAGCAGGGGCACAGCACGGCCAGGTGTCAGTGAGGACAAAACAAATATTGCGGATACTAAAGCAACGTGGTAGAACTGATGTCTTATCTCTTTGATACGAGCCATTGGCTGTTGTTATTAACTACTTGGAAAACAGACTTCTTGAGAAGCCGTTAAAAGAAGTGAAAATTGGAAGCGGTATCTGCTGCCACTCCTTAACTGCTTTTCTAGAGAATGCTGTGTTGATAACCTAGAGATGTGACTATCTAAGACCTTTGGTTACCGATAGCGATGATGTGCAGAGCGCTCGAATCACAGCATCATGGCAAGAGGCTCCTGCTCTTGAGGTTACCACTGGGAACAAATTCTTTTATTCTTAATTTCTTGGTTAACTCATAAGTGAGGAAGGTTGAAGCTGCAGCCAGTGTGTTTTGAAGCATTATTATGTTTGAGAGACTGGACTTGTTTATTTTTTGGATTGGTGACTGTAAATTTTGCGTGGTAGATCTTGCTGGCTGTTCTTGTCTTGCTAGAGCCCATCAGAGACAAGTTTGGTTCAGCAGAGGACTGGTGTGTGGCTGTTGTCCCCTGGCAGAGGGTAGTAGTAGTCAGAGAGACTTAAACCAGTGGAGAGGAGACATCAGTGAGGAGAGGGCTGGAGTTCTCTTGGGCGGCACTGGACGTGTCACCTGCTCAGGGGCTATTCCAAAACCTGTTTCACTGTGCTGGCTTTGGTTTCGGCGGCAGCTCTAATGTTATGGTCTGAGTGGTGTAGTTCAGTGCATAGGCATCTTTTGCTCAGGTGAACTCCTCGGATCGTTTCCTTGTCTTTGTTTCAGCCCAAATCAGGTTTGAAGCTCTCAGTTTTCATTCTTGCCCTCTTTGCTTGTATTCCACCAAATCTGGAACAGAAAACAGATTGAAGCTTGCAGCTACATTTACGTCATTATTGAAACTAACCTGATTTAAAAATAAATCCCTTATTGCCTTTATTTTAAATTTCAGTCACGTTTAATCCTTTAAGTAACTTGAATCATACACAACTTGCTTAGTGGTAATTTTTATCAAGGCTTTGGTATTTTTTCCAGGTATATGTCGCAAGGAAAACACGCAGAAGCAAGAGAACTAATGTATTCAGGGGCTTTGCTGTTCTTCAGCCATAACCAGGTAAGTCACTGCTTTTTTGTGTGTGCTTTGGGGGCGGGTATTATTCCAAGCTTTTGAGGGGTGAATGGTGAATTCTCAGTGGTAAATATTTGGGTTAATTGCTTTGTAATCTTTTGTTTTATCTCTTTGTTGAGCCTTCCTCCATAAAGAAGGATTATACCAAACTGGAACATAAAGCAGAAGTGTTTGTGAGCATCCAAACAATAACCATAACCACAGTTGCTTTGCTTTCCTGGAGGCTTCTCTTTTGATGCCATCAAATTGCTATAATTTTTTAATAAGGGAAGGTTTAGTCTTGATGCTGTGCCTTAGCTGCAGGTGTTGATAAAAGTATTAAATATGCCGCTGAGAAAATTCTAGTTCATGTTTTCTTTTATGTGCTGATGGGTCCATCACTACCAGTGTGTGTCTGTTTTGTAGCAAAACAGCGCTGCTGATCTGTCCATGCTGGTTTTGGAGTCTTTGGAGAAATCAGATGCAAAAGTAGCAGAAGACCTTTTAGGTGAGGTGACCTTTGCACTCATTCTGATGGTTTTTAGATGTGCTTTCACTTCACAGTGACTGTTGTTAACAGACTTGAAACCTGAAATCCTTTTTATACACTCTCCCACATGGCCACGGGTTACCTTCATCACTGAAATGATGGGGAAACTTCATTAGGGAATAATGGGTTCCCAATGACTATGTGGGCACGTTTAGGACGGACATTGCTGTCTTGTGGCGTTGTCCTTCCCTCCGTGCAGCAGTAAAAGTTGTCTGCACAGTCGCTGATGTCCCCAAGGTGGTAGTTTCCCACCCTAGCAGTGTGGTGCTGTGCACGTTATTTGTGAGTCAGCTGTTCACAGGGAATTTTCTTGTGTTCGACTGAGATTTGGTGAGCAGGCAGCTCAGGGAGGCCTCCTTAAGAGCCGCCTGGCCAGACTACTGCTGCAGCATGGGCAAACCGCTCCTGTTAACAGCCTGTGGATGGAGACAGACAGACAGAGACTGTTCTTTGTTTATGTGGATCAGCTCTGACATTTTATATCCCATCTATGACTTCTGGTGGTGCTTTTCTGAACTACAGCTCTCTGTCCCTCCTTGGAACTGCATCATCCTCTGGGGTGTCCTGTCCCAATCGAGGAGACAGAGGAGCTGTCCCCAGCTGACTGCAAGGCTCAGCATTTGTCTGTGGAGGAGTTGTATGAATATTACTGGCTGATAGATGCAAGATTGACTTGATGTATGAGAAGAGGCTGAAGTTCAAAGTCACTGTTCTTTAAGGTTGCTTATGGAGCCCTTTAAGGGAGCTTAAAGACACAACAGCGCTGTAACTTTAAATGTTGTATCTTAGAGATAACCTCGAAGCAGCAGTTCATCCTGTTTCTTTTAATGCTAAATATTTGTAAATCTTATTGCTTCTAGAAAACTTGGCTAAATTATTTAGTTTAATGGATCCAAATTCTCCTGAAAGAGTGGCTTTCGTATCCAGAGCACTAAAATGGTCCAGTGGGGGATCAGGAAAACTCGGACATCCAAAACTACACCAGTTACTAGCAATTACCCTGTGGAAAGGTAAGAAGTATCATGTGACTTTTCTGTGTTTTGTTTTGAAAGTGTTGAAAGTATGATATTGTAAGAGATCTACTCTGGTAATAATCTAAGGAGGCTGAGATGGAAATGGTTGTTCTGCTATTATGTGATTTTGCAATAGCTTCAGCTTAATGCTACTAACAAAAACAAACGGGACTGTAAGTCTAGATTAGTGCAAACCCCAAAACACAGCTGCTGTACAGCTCTCTGTAAAAGGAAGGTTGATCCTTTAGATATTGAGATAGTTTGTTTGAGTCATTAGGAGAAAAATTTCTGGGGAGCAAAGCTGTTCTGTTGTGAGCTTTTTGGTTTTTAAATCCCGAGTAAACGTGAGAAAGATTGAAACACCTCACCCAGCATCCAAACCAGTCTGTGGGTCAGTGATTAGGTACTTTTTGAGATGCTGACCAGAAGGCTTATTCCAGAATGAATGCTGTTGTCTTTATGATTTATGTGGGATTTTATCACCTATGATGGGATGAAAGATAAACCAAACGTATTAATAGTTATTTTAATTGTGAATGATAGCTGAGTTTTTAAGTTGTATGTTCAAATGAAGTGAGAACAGCTGAATAAATGCTGTCTCTTCTGTGGTTTCTTATGAATTAATAACTGTGCAAGATGATTGTTTGTTTATTTTAAATTTTTCAGTAGCTGCAAAGTGATGATAGTGGTTTCCTATAACAATCTCGACCCCAGTGGTCAACATTCCAGCTCTTTTTCTTTCTCTGTGCCATAGACAATCCCATCGCTGTTCTCATGGGATTTGCGTTAGCTTGGTGGATACTGCCAGCCAGAAAGGGAGGATTTTCCTCAGAGCATCTAAGTTAGAAACTGAGATATGATTAGAATAAGAAACAGTTACATTCTGAAAGTAAAAATCCCCATTTTGTAGCCATCTCCTCACTGTTTTTCTGAAGACCAAAATGCAACATTTTCAGTCTGTAGTTGAGAGCTTCATCAGAAAAAGCTCAGATTTTTAAAACAAAGCTTTTAAGTTTCAAAAATCCAGTTTTCATTTGTCATTGCAGTGATTTTTTTTTTATAATGCTTTGCTTCAAGTTAAGTTCTAACAAATCCTTCCCATTTCTTACACCATTTTTTCCTGAGTAATTGCTGTTCTATTCACCATATGGAAGCAATTTTAATTTTGATAGCGAGAGTGGGCTAAGCTAAAAATAGGCAATGCCTTCTTTCTGTGCGCTTAGAAAGAAGGACGATGAAGGTGCTGTTTGACTTCTTAGTACATGTGGTCTAATATGAAACTTCTTGATTCTTCTAAAAGTGCTGATGACAGCACATGAAGTGTCAACATACAGTTAGATAAACTGGTGCAACCACAACTCAAGCTGTTTGTCCCAGCGGTAACTGTGTTTGGTGGCATTGAATAAACAGTATTTAATAGCAGCAGTTCACATGTATTTAGGATAACACATTTCTTATCTCCCTTTATAAATGGACTGTGACTTGTAAAGGAAAAAACCCACTCTCTTTTTGCTAATTGTCTTGTTTATATATTACTGTGTGTGTAGCTGTTGTCCTTTTGCCAGCTGTAAAGTAGCGTACAAGTCTAATGAATTTGATTTTACATTCGGGCACGATGAACTGATTTCTTAAAAGCCATTTTCTTTCTTTTTTGTTTTTTTTTCTTTTTATAGAGCAAAATTATAGTGAATCTCGGTATCACTTCTTGCACTCCACAGATGGTGAAGGATGTGCAAATATGCTAGTAGAATACTCCTCATCCAGGGGATATCGCAGTGAGGTGGACATGTTTGTAGCACAGGCAGTACTACAGTAGGTGTTAAACTTTTTTTTTAACTACTTTGATGAGATGACACTGTGTTTGAGGCTGATCTAATTTAATCATGGTAACTGTGGGTTGACCATGCATCTTTTTCAAAAGAAACTTCTGAAACTTGCTTTGTATGGTAACAACAGGAGAAAACCATCTCAAAACTGGTGCGTTGAACTGGCCAGATTGGCGAGACAAAAAAAAAAGAAAAGAACCCTAAAATGTATTAAGGTTGAAACCTGAAATCGTGTTAATTGCCTGAAGAATTTAGGTAATCTGTCTGACCCTGAAAGCGCAATTCTTAGCTTTGTTAACACCACTCTATGTCTAGTTAGGGCTTACCTTGATATTCTTACCAAGCCTGGACCTGAGTAGGCTCTGTATTTACTGTTAGCATAGTACTTGCTCTCAGTCCTAAGAGACAATTTGTCTTGGGTCACCCTGCTCTGTGAGTAGCAGTGCGACTGTTCTTGGTTTGAGAGAGCTGCTGCTGGCTTTCACTGACCTTAGGCAGTGTAGGAGGTGGCAATGCAGGCTATTATGTGCCTTCACAGAGCCCATGTACAATTAAGGTTGACAAAGCCAATTTTACCGTGGTTAATCAGCTGATGGCTTTCTTCAGTCGGGGAAAGCAGCTCATGGAGGAGTCTGAGGAGGAGGTGGAGACAGGGCTGTGCAGCAGGGACTCAGGGAGAGAGTAGGTGTTGGGGGAGAGGGAGGAGGTGAGAGCAGTCTGTCTCTCTTCTGGCAGCCGTGAGCTGTCATGTCAGATTTGTCCTGCTTTCCGTAGCTGGGTGATACAGAGCCTGCAGTGCTTCTGAGCGGTAGAAAATCCTTTATGGAAATGCAGCATATGCAGGACTCAAACAATTTTATGGGGCTTTGTTCTGGAGCGGGGGGGAAATTCTGGGGAGAAGTTATCAGTAAGAGGGGGTTTTTTTGGTATTTTTATACAGCACTCCTCCTGCATCCTTTACTGGCCTGTATCTCAAATACTGTACTAAATCCTCTTACAGAGCAGTTTAATGAAAATAATTACAGTTCGTTGCTCAGCAGTAAGGCAAAAGAGCCCAATGCCCTTGCACATGGGAGGATACAGATTTGGAGGCCAGCCTGCGATCAAAAATGAGACTGCTCGTGGCAGCCTTCCCAGGGCTTGCTGACAGCATTTGTCCCAGATAAAGTCTCTCGTTAGGCCTATGGGACTTGCAGAGATTGCCAGTTAAATTAACTGGACCTGAACAAAGATTTGATCCGTTTGGGAAATCGATCTGTTAACTGGTGACAGATGGCTTGGGAGCTCAAAGCGTAGCGTTATTATGAGGCATTTAGACATGTGTGTCAAACTTATTAGTGGTCCTGATGCTGTGTTATTTTAAGGTAGTGCTGACAGAATGACAGAGTCCTTGGACGCTGTGAGGTACATAGTGAAAGGAGATGTGTTTGGGAGTGGACAGGACTGGGAGAGAGGTCTGTAATCAGCCTTTTACCTCAGCATAGCGAACTCTGGTCCAGTAAATGCAATGTCATGGTTAATCTGAATTATGCGGTGGCCAGTCTTTCCACATTTTGATTTAAACGATGCCCTCTTTTAGTAACTGTCCTGTATTCAACCTGCTTAGATCTTCATTAAACTCATTCTATTAATATTCAATGTCAGTTCTTCCCCTCCCAACTCACTTATTGCACAATGTAGTTTAGTAGTGAATTTCCCTTTCCTCGGTTGGTAACCAAACCGTTCCTATTGATGTACACCTTGACCAGTTAAACTTTTTGTCATCAATTTAAGCCTGAGGTGGTTTCTATGCATAAATGAAGTAGAGCTTGTTGAGCATTTGGCTTCTCTTTTCCTTTTCGCATGTAAAACTGTTTCTTTACCTTTTATTTTTAACTTGCCCTGTTCTGTTTCCTTTTGCAGATTTCTCTGCTTAAAAAATAAGACCAGCGCCTCGGTTGTTTTTACGACATACACACAGAAACATCCTTCAATAGAAAAGGGTCCGCCCTTTGTTCAACCACTGCTAAACTTCATCTGGTTTCTCTTGTTGGCAGTTGATGGGTACAGTCTGATTTTTCTCATGTTGTTCTTGGTTTCCTTTTCTGTTGTTACTGGGGTTACATTTTTTGCTTGTTTCCTTTCTAGAGGGAAACTAACAGTATTTACAGTATTGTGTGAACAATATCAACCTTCACTCAAAAGAGATCCCATGTATAATGAGGTGAGTTACTCATTGTCGTAAACAGGATTTAACCTCCAGAATTAGTTCAGTAATCACTGATTGTCTCTTGCTTTGTGACTCGTAGATGGGAGTCAGTGGTCTGGCTTGTGTGGTGTGACTGCTGCCCATAGGGTTCCACCTGCAAGTGAAGTAGCTGACACTGTTCTGCCTCTTGTGTCATTTCAGTACCTAGATAGAATAGGACAGCTTTTCTTCGGTGTTCCGCCCAAGCAGACATCGTCCTACGGAGGATTACTAGGTAAGGTTTGTGCTGACAATTGTTTAGAGATGCCACCAGTCTTTTCAGTGCAGTGGCTTATAGAAAACGGCTGTGCTGGAAACAGATAATTTGTTTTAATGAATATATGGGGTTTTTCATGACCTCTAGAAACAATCCCTACTGTAGAATATGAGATGAATTGGTTGCATGTGAAATTAATTTGGTGAAGTTATTGTTAGACCCTTCATCTTGGAGAAGAGAAGAAGCATGTGAATGACTCTCATGGTTAATTTTTGACATTGTGTTATAACTTCCAAACGTAAAGAAAAATCTTACGTGTTAAAGCCTCAGACTTCAGTGGCTGGTATTCTTTAAGTCGAGTTTGGGACTTTGGTAGAGATCTAACCAGACTGGAAGTAAAATGAATGTTCCCAAAGTAGAAGTTGTGAAATTAATTCTGCCCTTCTACAAGAAATGAAAGAGAATAGAAAAATTCAGCTCTAATTTCCTGGTTCTTGAGTGAAATATGAGCAAATTGAACTGGGTTATTTTTTGTAAAACAAAATGTTTTTCCTTGAGAACTAAACTTTTCTGTTTGTAAACCGACATGAAGCTTTACCTGCAAATGTCAATTCACTGATACCCAAAGTTTGATGACAAACATGAGCATCATAGATCATGTATGTAAATAACAGCGTCTCAGCAATTCAAGCATCTTGAAATTGAATAAAATGGAGAGGATGCTTAAATGCATTGAACAAGTTCTTTATAGCATGATGCAGATCGTCGCTCTTCTTTGACAGTTTCGTGGCTGGAGGTGTCTCTTTTCCTCAGTTGGTTGTTTATTTACTTTCATGCTACAACTATAGCACATAAATATGCGACTTTAGTGGGGTTTTCCCAGTGTACTCTTAAGAGAAGGAACAGTATCAAAATAACAGCTTCCCAAATCAAGTTCTTAACAGAAACAATAATGTCCTGCTGAGACTCTTACTTTCAAAAAGTCACAATCTGCACCCTCGCAGGATGGGAGGAGAATAGTTAAAAGTTTTTTGATGGGAGAACGTAGAAATAACAATTTTGACTGTCCTGTATTTTATTCTAGGGAATCTTTTAAACAGTCTGATGGGAACTGGAGAAGACGATGACACAGAAGATGGTCAGGAAGACAGCAGTCCTATCGAGCTCGACTGAATGTTGTTGTCATTGGGTGCCGTGTAAATCTGATGATTCGATGACTCCAAAGACAGTTTTGGAATTTGAATCCTGCAGTTGTTTCTTGGCGCCTAAAAGGGCTCCTCCGGTCTTTTAGAAATGGTTGCTGAAATGTTTATAATGTTCGGTCTATATTATTTATGTAAAAAAGAAAGAAACCAACAAAAAAGTAGCCAAATGAACCAATCGGAGCAATTGTTAGCAGGTTTCCAATACGGCGGCTGGTGACTTTGATTTAAATATAGTCTTCTACGGTTTCTGATGCAGTATTCCCTTTTGCACAGTAAGTCAATAAAGCATAAATATGGGTCTTGTACTTCACGGCCTACGCAATCCTGTCTTTGTTACGAGAAAGCTTCCTTGGTCTCTGCCACCTCCAAGGAAGATCTCAAAAGGCAGGGCGATCAGTTGAATAATTTATTTGCGAGGCTGGTGCCAAAAGTACTGCGAGAGGAGCCAAGCATGATAATTTTGAGATGCGCATCCAAGAGACATCGATACCAAGCACTCGATTCCACTGCCGTGAGTACCCTGCGCGCCATTCATCCTGCCTTTCACTCTACTTACGGGCTGGCTCTGGCTGAGCGTGTTTAGCCAGTACTTCCTGAAAAGCACAAGATTGAATAGCTCTTGAGTAAAAGCTGATCAGTGGAACATGGGTAATTGGCTGCCATGTGGATCTCTCATGCCTAGATGTAAAAATTTGACATATAAACTGCCTCCTCTGGCTTGTGGCTCTACTCCTTTGGAACAGATTCTTTTTCAGTGTAAGTTCACAACCATACGTACAGGCAAAGGTGTTGTTAGCGTGAGTGAAATGATTTGCCGTGAGCGCTGTATGTGTTTGAACTGCAGCTGTACGTAAAGAAAAGGGATACTGCAGAACTTCTGGTTCTTTGCGATATATTTATTTTTTTCTTGGGTGATTGATTCATGATAACACTTTCTGTAAAAAAAAAAAAGAATAAATCAATAAATAATGGAGTAACTTCAACCCCAGTGGCAGGCATAGCCATTCTCCATCGCCTCCTCTTTAATGCAGCACAGTGGATGTCCGTGGTACAGTGAGCAGATGAAAGGGTGGGGAAACGCTTTATTTTTTCACGATGAAAATAAAAAGGCTTAGATTAATAAACAGCAATCATGCATGGGGGAGGGAGGGATTAATACAATTTATTGACTGTATGAAAAAGAAAAGGTATTGAAAGGAAGACTTTGTGTTAATTGTGAAGTCTCAAATAAACACTTTATACCAGGATGTGTGATATTGCTGCTTCCTAAAAGGCTTTTACGGGCCAAGATCTTCCTTTCCTTGCAATGTGGGATTTTTTTGGCTCTGCATTTGCCTGTAGGTGGTCTGGACCACAGTGTTACTGCTGTGCAGGAAGGGCAGAATTTTAGTCGAGTATTGCAGCGTCTGGAGTGGATGGAGTCTGCTTTGCCTTGCTGCTTTGCACCAAGTTCAGGGGAGAAACCCTTGCCCGGAATGATGCTGTAGACATTTAAGAAATGCTCTGTGGGATGGCGACAGTGGTAAGAGCCTCGACATTTCACTGCCTTTGGCTGCCAGCGAATGTGCCCTTCTTGGGGCAGCTTAAGGTGCCCAGCACCAACAGCCCCTCCTCTGTCCTGCACATAGAGCTCAAAATAAATTGATGTGTTTACCTCTGCCAAGTCAGGGTTGCTGCTGCCTGCAGCAACCCCCTGATCTGAACCTGGAATGTGCCCAGCCCAAATCCCCACCCTGCTGGAGGGAGCACCCAGAGATCCTCTGCGTGCCCAACCATCACGGGCTGAGCCCAGGAGCCACTGGCACAAGGCAGCCCTAGGCGTGTGTATGTATAAAACACAGAGCAGAAAAAAATAGTAATTATGTATATATACACACATGCATGCAGTCATATGAAGTCTAGTCAGCACATACACACATAGAAGTGTATTCTATAGTATTATACTATAGCTCCTATGCACAATTTACGGTTGTGTCTGTGACTATTCAGCAGCCCTTCCCTATGATCTATTTCTATATCCCCAAGAAACAGCTCTCTCTTTGTGTATGTGTGCATATATAAAAATTACGAGTATTACATATCAAATATATACAATATACACTACTATATCATGCACACATACAAATACGTGTACTATATACAATCCACATAAATTATATAATATATATAATATACATAAATTACAGATTATGTATATTATATACATAAACATATGTGTAGTTTACATGAAATATACTTACCTGCTACCTTCACGTTTGTACATGCAGCTCCCCCCACTCCACAGTGAGCAGCCCAACCAAGGGGCAGATGTTTTTGTGGGGCTCCCACACCCCCAGGGCTCTGCCAGCACCATCACCTACTTGTTTTCCTTTGGTTTTTTTAACCCCCACCTCCCTCCCCAGCCCCAGCACCACACGGCCACGGCTCTGACATAATAATTTATTGATTCGAATGACATTTAGTACCACAGTTGTCTTACCAGTGACAGAACGAATGCACACAGCCGATGAGATGCTCTCATTTACACATACCAACGTAAGAAACGCGCCAGACGGGTCCATGGCTGGGGCTGGTACTAAAGTGGATGCCGGAAATTTTCATTTTGGGGGTAAAAATCCGGCACGTGGTGTGCAGGTCCCAGCCCGCCTGCCCCGACCGCAGGAATTACAGTGCTCAACACAGCGCTGAAACGTCACTTCAAGCAGCATTTTTCTTTCTTTTTTTTTTTTTTTTGGAGGGGGGCAGGGTTTCTTAGGGCAAGGGGAAAAAAGAAAAAAAAAATCGACAAAGAAATTAAGAGAATAATTAAAAAAAAAACCAAAAGTTCAACCACCAGCCTGGAGAAGCGATGTGCCATCATCCAGAGGCACGTGCCTGTCAGGGGTGGGCTAGGACAGGCTTTGATGGTGCCTGGCAGCAAAACTGCCCCTAAAGCTCAAGCCCCCAAACCCACATCGGGCTCCAAAATGGGGTGAAGCCCCTGAACCGTGAAACGGGGCTGAGCCGGGGAGCTCCAAACAGCTTTGTTTTCCCCAGCCTCATCTCAAGGCTTGGTGTTCCTCTTGCAGGGTAGCAGGGCTGGGGGGGCAGCACTGCTCTGCCCACCCTGGGCACCCTTCCTCCCTGCCCTTCGTTAAGCAGGTAACGAGGCTGACGACGCTGGTTTCCTCTATGTCTAAAGTCCAGTTTGGCCCCAGGCCGTGTACAGCATCACCTCCGCGCCCCACACGAGGTCATTTAATTATCATTTACCCCGATGCGCCGTTACCATTTTGGCTGTTTCCAGGCTGGTGCTTCGCATCCCGTGAGGACATCACCGCTCGGGGACCCTCATCCCCCACGGACAGGGCTGGCAGAGAGCTGGGGCTGCTCAGCTCGAGCCCCGCAGGGACAGCTCGTGGGGAAAAGCCCCACCTCTCCCGAGATGCGCCACCAACAGTCTTCACCATCCTGCCGAAGCCAAGTGGGACCCCCCTTTCAGCAGGTGTGGGGTGATGGGGTCGCAGGGACCACTCATGCCAGCGGCGCATACTGTGGAGCGGCCACGGAGCCCAATTTTGGGTTGGATCAACATCTCTTGACATTTCGCTGCCGCCATTCTTGGTTTCTGACATGATCAAGTGAATGATGAGGGGGAAAGGGAAGTATTATTATTATTATTACTGTTATTATCATTATTATTCATTATTTTTAACATTTCAAATAAAACCACATTGTGTTGTAAACAGAAGCTCACTCCTCAGGTCTGCCCAGCCAGTCCCAGCTAAGGTTTATGTTTGAAATGGGCTTCCACTAGAAGAAAAAAAAACAACAGAGAAAATCAAGTTAAAAGCAGGACAAGCGTTGCCACGCAGAAACAGCCCGGCCCAAACCCACCCTGTGGATGGTCCTTCTCTTGCTGATGCTCCTGGGCTCTGATTATTCTTATAACTGGGTGACCATCTTTATAGCGTCATGGACATCATGCCAGAGGTGATGAAGAGTGAAGGATACAACGATACCATCCTCCTCCTCTGGGGGAAATAAAGGGGCTGAGGCTGATCTCCAGCCCTTGCCAACAAATCATTAAATCAGCAAATGCTTTGGGTTGGAAAGGAAAGAGCAGTCAGCTACTGGA
>WEIS01112047.1:0-19329 GCA_013389965.1 Todus mexicanus | reverse complement strand
TATTCCAGTGGCTGCAGCTGAAGTCCAATCCAGGTAGCCTTCGTGCCCACAGTAACTGCGGGGCTCTGTGAGACCATCGGCCAGGTCTCATGCCCGCAGGTCCCTAAGCATATCATGGACCACCAGCAAGAGACTCCAGGCCCGTGGGAGTCAGACCCCCCCAGAATGGCTCTGAGAAGATTGAGAGCCTAGTTTTGCCTGCAGGAACCAGGGTCTGAAGTTGCCTGATGAAAGAGAAAAAGGCCAAATCAGCAACAGCAGACAAACCAACGCAAAAAAAATAATAATCCCAGCTTGAGGCTCCAGGAAAATTAAATAGGAAGAAATGTGCCTGCTTTGAGGAAGGCTGAGGATGGGAGTGAGGGCTCTGAAAAAATCCAGCTCAGCCAGATCTCTTCCAAGGAGCTCAGCAGAAAACAGAGGGTTGCCAAAGAGAGCAGCCAGGTCCCAAGCAGGGACAGCATCCGATGGCAACAGCCCCCTCCTCAGGGATGGGTTCTGGTCCAGAGGGTCCTAGCTGAAGTCCACGTCTGACAGTCAGTGCACAGAGAGGAATACTTCTCTGTTCTGCTGGAGAGATTGTTAAGTGTCTGGAGAGTAGGAAAAGCCAGTGGGTAAAACAGCTGCAGTATTAACAGTGTACAGGAGCAGGGTCACTTCTTGCCTTTAGAGCAGATTAAATTTAAGGCCTGTCAACCTCAACAGTGTCTAGGTCAGTTTTCTTCCTCTGCATTGACAGAGAACAAATTTGAAGCCCTGAGGTGTCATTTCTGCACGTCATGCTTTGAGTTGTTCCCTTCCTTTAGCATGATAGACCTGTTCCCTTCCTGAGGACGATCATTTTTCAGCCAAACATGTGGTCGTTCGCATTCCTGAGTTATGGAGCACACCATCTGTTCACCAAGGGAAAAGGAATTTGGTTTCATATCCTGCTGACCTCACAAATGTGCCACAGAGCCAGACGGTTGTGGCCACTGGCCCCCACAATTGACACTGCCCCAGGCCAGGTCACCCCTAAGGGAAAAGGGGTCACCCCCAGGGAGGTGGTGTGCTGGGTTAGTTACCTTCTGCCTCCCCAACTTTCCACTTGCATTTGCTCCTCCTTGGTGTAGGTAGATGCGTCCCAGCCATGCACGGAGTGGTGTTTCTACAACATCTTAAGTGCTAAAAGCTCCCAGGCCCCAAGGAACTGTGTAAAACCCGAGCTGTTTCCCAGCCTGACCTTCTCCACGCCCTGCAGGGTCAGCAATTCCCTTTCTAAACCAGGGGCTATGACCTGTGCCCCACCATCTCGTCGAGATACTGCAAGCTGCTCCTACAATGAATAAGGAATGAAAGTTCATATATGCTCAGCGATTATATACAGATGAGAAATTTCTAAAGGAGGTCTTTAAGGCTCCAAAAAAAAAAAAATAAAAAATTAGGATGCGAAAAAACATGGTAGGTTGAAGACAAACTAGCTGGAATAACGGAGCTCTCAGCTGCCACAAGCATTCATCCCAGTATTTCAGCCTATACTTCTGGGTGCAAGCATTTGATTATAAATACTGCTGCTGTGGAAACTTGGCTGAAGGGAAGAGACAGACTGTCACACGCACGGCCACAGAGATGATCGTTATCATGACTTGAAAGAATAAATGGGTATGACTGGGAACAGCTGGTTTTGAGCTGTGGAGCAGCTCTGGGAAGGATGCACAGCATTTGCTATTGCATGCACCTTTGCTCTGGCTGATGCTCACCTGTTGCTCACAAGCCCAAGAGGTTGCTGGGAGCAGTGTTGCTTTGAAGATCAGAGCTGATTTGCTGTGGTGCCAGGTGGCTAAATCTTCTAGCTATAGAAGACCCCGCACACAGCTGGGTTAAGACATAAGCTGGGTTAAGAGGGGAGTCCTCCTGGCCAAGGGACCCAAGCTGTGTCTAGATGAGGTTATCCCAGAATGCTTCTCAAATCTTAGATCTGGAGGCATGCTTTGGCTGCATCCCAACTCCAGATTGGGTATGTACCAGCAACCCCAGAGCCTCAGTTTGCAGACAGAGGAAACCCAGATGGGAATGCTGGCGCAGCCCTGTAGCTCCCTACTCTGCAGGGGCTGGAGACTGGTTAACACAGCCAGAGCTCAAGGGATCTCTCTGGCTATGAAGAACTTTACCCCTTTCCTGACTGCCCGTTTTTCCAGCGATGAGCAGTTCCTCATATTAATGAAAGCCCTGCAAGGTCTCATAAGGAACAACCCCAGCAGTCAACATTTCCAAATTTCTAACTGACTTGGTTATAGAGCCATAAAACCAATCCCAGCTGCACTGGTTTTGTACAGTATGGGACTTTTTTTTCTCTTTTTACTGCGATGCCATGCAGATGTACGCCAAGCACCACGCAAAAAACCCTAAGTGGACAATGCCACCTTGTCAATTAAGGTCAGTATCCCATGACAAACAGCAAAAAGGCTCTATTTTCTGCAAATGGCAGCTGATCGATGTTAATTATGAGTCCATGTGGATTGTGTTCCATAAAGGTTTTTCTTATGATCGATCTTTCTGATCCGTGTCCTGCCAAACACCACTTGTTTTTATAGCCCATCTTATTTACTGCCTTATTAGTCTGGTGTTAGATTTTTTTCCCCCAGTCCTCTGGAACTTCCTCAGAGTTCCTAGATTTGTTTAAAAATCGACACTAATGGTTCAGAGAGCTCTCGGGCCAACTTGTTTGTCCTTTGATACAAGTTATCTGATCCTACAGAATGTCTAACTTTAATCGCTGCTGTTTAACATTCGGCTTCATCACTAGTAGAATACAAAGTGTTTCATTATCTCCATAAAGTATGAATATGTCATCCGACTTCTTTCCAAAGACAAAAATAAATGCTGAACAAATAACTTTGCCTCTTCTATGCACAGGCTGAATATTTTCACATTATTGTCTGGGATCTCATTATAGGATTTGGCTTTTCTTGATACATTTCAACAATTGCTTATTATCATTAACCCTAGTGGCCAGGGATTTCTCAGTCCTGCCTTTAGCTTCTCTTCCCAGGTGTCTGCATGTTCTCACTGATTTCTACTCACCGCTATCAGATTCCTCCTTTTTTATTTGCTGTTAACATCAACTATTAACATGCACGCACATCGGTGCTGCATGTTTATGCCCCTAATGCTATTTATCTTGGCATATATATGTATATATATACACTAAACCTACAATACTACTGCTCCCACCTTCTCTCTAAGCTGGGCTTGCCTCTGCGAACCAGCATTCAGGCTTCCGAAACATCAGTTGTCTTACAGCACCTCACAAACCAGCTTTAAACACTCCTTCATTATCCTCCATTCAGCTTGGTTTAAATAATTCCTTCCACTCCTTAGTTTTACTACTAATTATTTTCAGCCCTGGGAAGTTGTTCTTTTTCCACAGCCAGGGGCTAGAGCTGAGCACCTCTGTGCATTAAAAATCTTGTCCCTTGTCACAGATAAATAGTCCTGGTCAGAGCTTTTCTGTGTTTGCACATAGTGTCATGCTTGCTGGCAGGGAGACAGCATGGGAATAGGTTGTGGAGTCTCTGCCCATCGTGAGTTGCATACCTTAAAGGCAAAGGAAGCTGGTTTGGGGTTATTTGCAGAGGGAGATATATCCTTCCTCTGCTTCCAGGCTCAAGAAGAAGGGGAAAAGCCACCGGGGACCAAAGACAGCTTTCATCAATTGAGATGTTTTATTTTGTGTTGGCTTTTTTTCTCAAACATCCTTTGTTTTCTAACAATAAATCATATCCTGAGGCAAAAAGTCTTTAAAAGGACTGGGCACGGAGTCTGCTTCCCTTCCCTGGCTGGCCAGGCAGGCCACCAGCTGACAGCAGTCATCAATCTGCAACTCAGTGATCAATCTATTTCAATCTGTCCACGTGGGGATGGGTGCAGGAGCACCCTAGTTATGCCAGGCTGCCATCCTCTGCTGGCCCCGGCAGTGCCCAGGGGTTCCCCAGCACCAGATCAAATCTCCTGGCCACGCATTTCCCCAGAACAGGCTCCCACTGTCTCGGGCACCATCCCCTCATTACCCCTGGTGTGTTTGGCCACCGGCAGGCTGAGCACACAGCAGTGAGTTGCCTTTGGGGTCCTCTCCTGCGATCCATCAGAGAGTGGGAGCTGCACCTCCTGCCCTTCCGAAAAGCCAGCAGCATTATGAAGGCAATGGCATCTTTTCCAAACAGAGGGTACAACCAACAGCCAACTCCTGAGTAAACCGTCCCATGAGGTTTCAAAAATCCCAAGCCACTTTTTTTTCTGCCATTGGCGGCTGTTTCCACCTCCTGTTGTTTACCGCCCAGGCTTCCAGGTTTGCTTTTCAACATTTGTGCTGCCAGGAGTCAGCAGCTTATTGTGGCGCCTACGTCTCCTGTTTATCCTCTTAATATGGTTCCCCAAAGATACCCCATTAAAGCCCTCTTAACTGCTCTACATCATTTGCTATGCAGAATATTGGTTGCACTCCCAGAGAGATGGAGGTGGTCCAGCTCACATGCTCCCTCAGAAAGCAGACCTGATGCTCTGTGACCCAAAGCATCTCCAGTTTACCTCAGTTTTACACCTTTTGCCCTATGGTGGTCTCCCTCCCCTGCCTGCTTTTGCTTCTAAGATGCAAGGAGGCATCTCGCCTCCGATCATCTGAACTTTCCTCTCCTTCAATTCCCTCCTGAGATCCCTCAATTTCTTGCTGATCCAAAAGTATTTTATGAGGCAATTTCATTCATGCTAAATGTGTCATAACCAATGGATCCCTGCCTACAGTCATCAGAGCCCTGTTCAACCTCTCGGTGATGTATGTTGTACTGGAGCCAACGAGACCGCACACAGGCCTGTTGTCTTTCTGTCCCCTCTTCTGTGTCTGGCTGGCCAGAAGATTTCTGTCTGCCTGCGTATGCCTGCTCCATTGGCCATCACTTGCGCTCATACTCCTCTTGAGTCTGCGGGGATCAAACTCAAAAGAGGCCATCAGAGACTGTGTCTTTCTGATGCTGGTTCAGGGTCAAGAGCGGCCGGTCAAGAGCCACACTTCAGCATCACATTGTCTTCTCCATCAGCACAGGCAGCGCCTTGTCCTCTGCACACAGGTTTCCATGCAGCAAGGAGAAAGAACTTGGTGCTTTTTCCCTAGGTCAGGGTCCCTGCCTGGACCACATCCTGGAGAACATTTCACTGTCATGAAAGTACCTGGTCAGGGTGGACATTTCAGGGCCCAGGGTGGTGGAGCAGAAGTAGCACAGGGATAGGAAGAGGTGGCGGTTTCTCAAGGAAAAGGAGAAACCTCCAGCTTGGAAACCCTTTTGTTTCTCCTGCTGCAGTTCTGGGCAGGCTGCAGGGCTGGGGGGAAGGCATGCCGGGGTCTTGACATGGAGCTGCCTGGAACTGATGTCCCAGCCTCTCTTAAAATGTCCTCGAGCACTTGGATTTGCCTCAGATTAAGTCCAGTTGCCTGCACTGGCGCACACCCGTACACGGGCTAAATGAGAACCACCCGTAACACCTCCTGTCCTTCCTTCTCCTCTCCTGCACAGGTTCATTAAGGCCTTCCCCAGCGAAAACAGGCTGTGTTTCGGGGGGAACGCCAAAGTGTTTGATATTTTCCACTCTGCGTGTCAAGGGCATTTACAGTCGGCGTCAGGCTGTTCCGTCAGTCTGAGGGAAGCACTTTGAAGTGTTTGTGGTAGAGGCCACATGTGCAGTCAAGATGTGCCGCTGTGCTGGGCTCCCCAGCCTCTTGCTGTCTTTGCATTCCCAGCACCATGTGACAATCAACAACACAGCTTAACCCTTTCGCACCACTGGCTTGTCCTGCCTGGAGACAGGGGATGGGGTCCTGGTCCCCTCGTGCACCTCGATGGCTGTGCGCAGGGGGCCTGCTGCCACTCTGCTTCTTTTTGGAGAAGCGTCCATCTCCCTTGGGCAAAAATGGCCACTGAAGGTGGTGGGATGGAGCTGGGAGGCCTCGATGCTTCTGGTCCAATGGAGGATCTGACGCTAATCCCCACACACGCTGCCAGAGGTCCTGCTTTGATGATGAAAGTAGCATTGCTTGCCACAAGCAGCTGTGGAGCCAGTTCCCACCCTCAACCATCCTTCAGTGGGACGCAAGAAGCTGCATGGAAGGAGTCCCAGTGGCTGTGACACACCAGAGATGTCCACAATTATGTTACTGCCCGTCCCTCCAGCATGATGGATGGCATGCGATGAAATGGGTAGCACTTGGGCTGCGTGGCTGAGACCCAGGGACCTCTGGGCACAGACAGAACAACTGCAACCGCTTTGCCTTGGAGGCACTGGTGTGAGCCCAGCAATGCCTTGAGAGGGTCTCCGCAAGGACAGAGGTCAGGGGTGAATCAAATTTCTTTGTGTAGGGTTTGAACAGTAGTTGTGTAGCGCTTTGCTGTAGATTTGCTGTAGGCATTAGGCTATTTTCAGGTGCCCAGAAAGTGCCCTGGAGAGGGGCTTGCTTTGCAATGAAACGTGGGGATCAGCAAGCACAGCTGCTCTTTGAGGGAAGAAAAGTAGTGGTATGCTAGCCATACATGCTCCTCAGGTTCCTAAAAAGAGCCCTGGGACAGAGTGGAGCAAGTCCAGCCCTGGTGTCACCAAGTGATGCTTCCATAGTGCCTGAGGGCACCTTCACCCCTGGCTCTCTGCAGCTCTCCGAGGCAGGAGGAGAGTGGGCTTCTCCAGAGAGTCCCCTGCTAGGCTTCAGTCCTTGCCGGTGGATCTTCCATCTTCTGTCGGAAGCCCCTGGCTGGTTACTGGGAGCTAGACTTGGCTTGCACCTTTGGAAGTCCCATAAGATAGAAACTCAAACTTCATCGCCCCACAAGCTGCAGCCTCCGTGGGGTGGTTTTAATTCTGAGCAGATTCTCAGTCTGATCTGCACAGCCTCGACCCACTGCAGTGATAAAAAGGACGTGGAAGGCAACAGGAGAGGAAAGAGCACAGTGGAAAAGGCAGAGACCTTTCTGTGAAAGCTCAGAGCTCAACAGCTATGAGCTAAGGGGACAGGGATGTGTGCTGTGGAGAGGCAGCTCCCACCCTTTGCTGCTGCCTCCAACATAGCACTGGTTTTTGGGGGCCAACATAGCGCAGCCTCATCCACTCAACTCTGCATCCCAGTAGCAGGGAGCAGAGCTGAGGCTGCAGGCACGTTCCCCGTGATGCTGCCGGCCTGCCACGGCAGTAGGTATCCAGCATGGAAATGTCGCTCTGGCAGCTGCAGGGTTAAAGAGTGGCACAGAAAAAAATAATATTCAATTATTGCATTACAGAGGGTGGAGGCCTGGGAGAAGGGTGTCATTGTACTGGCTCTCGCTTGGCAGGGAAGAGAAGTCTTCTACACCACAGCTTCCTAGAAAAGTTGAAGCCAAGGCATTATCCAGCATAACTGACCCCTCCTCCTTCCATAAAAGCCCCCTCCCTGCAATTAATATGAGTTCCGGAAACCCTTGCCTTCCAGCCTGAATTCACAGCTCCCGGCAAAGTGTCAGACTCAACCTTCATCTCGCTTGCCACGACTCTTCTCCTTTACCAAGACAATTGACTCTGTCACCCAGGGAGGATTGTGCTTTTCAGACAGCCCTGTCCTTGCCCCTGTGTGTGTGTTTTCACATGCTTTTGTGCTGAGCTGGCACAGGGAGGAGAAGTGGCCCGAAATTACAGTCTGCTCTGACTCGTCAGACCACTTTGAAACCTCAAACCCTCTAAATCTGAAAGGTCAGAGTTAGACACGTGACTCCTGGTGCTGCCCCTGGAGCATCACCTGTACAATCTGATAAAAGCAGGATCCATCCACAAAACTTCAGGTATTCAAACATTATCTGCTTAGCTCAAGTTTGGTATCAGCTCGGTGGCAAGAAGGGAATGCAGGATGGCTACAGCCGTGCTGGGCTGCCTGGCAGCTCATGATGGCTGTATGTAGTGGAAATGGACTCTGCTGCTCACCAAGGGGTTTCAATGCCAAGCCAAAACAAGGCTGAAATGGGGCAGGTGGAAGAGGGCTGGAAGGGCTTTCAAGCCAGTTTCCTAAGGAAAGGCCACTACTGCGGTAACCCTCTACCCAGGTTTCCTAATCAGATTTGAACAGGTTGGCTAAGTTTTGAAACCCATTTGGTCAAAGGGGCAGACATCTCAGAAGCAGTAAATTAATGAAAATAAAATACTCTTATGGGGAAGAGAGATTCAAATGGGAGGCCCAAGCGAAGAGAAGATGAATAACCTCGCTTTTATTAAACACCAGGAGGTAGCCATAGGAAAGCTGGCTTCATCGATTTCACAGACCCACTTGCTTTTATAGATCTGCTTCAGTGCACAGGGGAGGCTGAGTTTCAAAATTTAACCAGATTAGTAGATGCAGATTAGGCATGTCACATCATTCTCATTCCAATCCTAAAACCATCAGAGGAGGAGTCAGACCTTCTTATGGGACTGCCAAGAGCTACTCGAGTCACACATAGAGAAGAATGGATGCCTCTCTGCTCTCCTGACAGCGGCCCTAAAATGGTCCAGGAGTAGATGCACAAGCCCAGGAAGCAGCTTTCCTCTTAGCTGTCGGTGCTGGCCGCCAGCAGTCCCCTGATCTTAGTCCCGTCCAGGGGTCTGCAGTGCTTTCTAAGTCGATGCCCTCAACTCATGCAAGCCTGATGAACTAAACCCAACAGAAGACAAACACTATGCAAGCAGGAACTGGTCACGACTATAATACAAGAGCGTTTTTGCTTTGAGGGATCTTTCTGCTTAAACTTGGTTTCCATTTCTGCTGAAATTGATACCTGGGGTAGAAATCGGTTTCTTTAGAGCTCTTCTCCCCCCCACACCAAGTCTCCAAAGGCCCTTCTGCTCTGCCATCAAACTCCATGCACCAAGGGCAGGTGGCTTTCCCTCCACATGGATCCCAGCTGTCCATCACACACGTCATCCCTATCGGCACGTCAAGTCGAGCTTTGATGCAGTGGATATGTGAGATAATTCTGGTTCAAGTCATTGTTGGGAAACAAAGACAGTCTCCCCTTTCTGTGCTCATGGCACACCGTACCCACTTACAGCCCAAAAGGTGCAAACAGCTTCGGTCTGAGCTGGTCGCCGTCACAAGGTCTATTAAATGGAGCATTCCATCTTTGTGTAAACTCTTTACTCAGATGTTCACAAAGCACTTTGCAAATGTTTGCTTATTTATCCTCCCCACATTCCTGGGAAGAAGTAAGAGACACAAGGGAATCCCCTCTGGGCATTTTCTGGGGTGAAACAGAGGCATTTAACAGATGAAAACAGAGCTGCTCCACATAACACATGAGCCAGAAATGAAATTAAAGGAATTAAAATCGTGGTGAACGAGGGGAACTTTAGGCAGGACTAGTGTGATTAATCACACTGAAACTCGGTTAAGACAGCGGTGAAAGGCGCCATGTGATTTTTATCAGGCTCTGTTAGTGCGCCGTTTATATGCCTGTGTGACAGGTAACGTGGCATCCCGGGAGAATTGGCTGGGGAGGCAGGACCAGTGCTCAGCTTGGGAGGAAAAGGGCCGGGCAAAACTTCCAAAAGGACCAGTGTGACCGGAGTTGTTGGATGTAGCCCACGGCTGCCCATCAGGCTTCCAGCAGATGCTTGAGGACAGCACCTCTACTGATTCACTCACTGCTCGTTGTGACTGCAGGGACCCTGTGGCTCTCAGCCCATAACGTCTGACACCATCGTAACCTGCTGTTTATGTCACACAAACCTACCCGTTCCATGCACTGAGGTGCTTTTTGCCATTGCCACTGCTCAATTTGTGTGGTTTCAGGCAGACAAGACAAAGGCGCGGCTGCTCTTTACCTGCAGCTTTATTTTCTCCTGTAATCTCTGCACCTTGGCCTGCCTACCTCTCTTCAAACCAATCATTCCTTTAGAAGGTCCTCAGCTCAGCCACACCCTCCAGGAAGCTGCATTGCAGCTGATTTGCACGAACCCCGAGGCAGGCACAGCTCCATATCCTCACTACTGGCGAATCTCAAGGTGGTTTACAAATAACCCAGAAACCATCCCCACGAAAGCAGGATTAGCTGAAGAGCAAACTCTACAGAGTTGCAAGATGTACTCTGCCCAGTCCTCAAAGCAGAAACATGCCAGATGACAATACTGGCAAGGAAGAAAAGGTCACTTAGAGCCAAAATTTCACGAGACATGAATTTGCCAATCCTTCCATTCCAACAACTCATTTCAGAGTAGCCTGTACAAGCCTGAAGGATGCTAACAGGGACTGGGCACACGTGTATCATTCTGCAATTGCTACCAAATCAGCCACAGATGATGGCAGGAGGTGGAGGATGAGATTGTATAACTTGAATAAAGCAGGAGCTCACGGTCTTTTTTCCTGGGCACTGAGAGCTCTAGTAATTATCAGTGCCAGCCCTGTGCCTCTGTCCAGGCTACATACCACTCTGAGGTGACTTTTGTATCCTCATTGCAATAAAGTATTTTATCCCACTAGGGTTTATTATTCTTTTATAGACTGAAGGGCTTCAGCCTAATCTTTCGACAAACAAAAGGAATCTTCCAACATTTCAATGCTGTTGTAATTGGCTCCAAAAATAGCACCCTCAGAGCCACATTTCTTAAACTTCTCAAATCCAAGGATTAACCTTTTTTTCAGAAGGAAAATAATAAACCGAAGACTAGCTTGTATATTTTCTCATGTATCAGATCAAATAAACAAAAGGCTAAAATTTGGAAGTTAATCTATAGTAGCTTTTATTTTCTCCCATTTTGTTTGCACGCTCGCTTCTGTGCAGAAGGGGAGGAGAAAGGGTTTACTATTGTTTCATGAGCCACCACTGAATGTTTTATAGACCACCAAAGGCCCATAGATCACAGTTTGAGCAACACTGTTTGGGAGATAAATAGGCTCATTACAGGAGGCCCTTGCTCTCTGCTCTGCTTTGTGGCTCCTGCTGCAGCAGATGGCCACATTTTGTCTTTAACTCCTCTGTGTTGCCCACTGAGGGGCACTGGATGCCTCCCCTTGGGACCAGGTGCTCAGGCCATCCTGTCCTTGCCATTACTGCGCAACCAGTTTATAGCCCTGGATCTGTGCCATGCTCCACATATTCCACCCAGGTCAGCTCCATGGCAATGTACCGTTGCCCAAGGGGTGCAGATTAATGCTAGCTTGTTCTGTATCTTAAAAAAGACAGTATGTGTCGTCTTGGAAAGGATGAGTTGTCTCCGCTGCTTCTCTGTTACCATAAGTGTTTTTTCCTGCCAGGAAAAGTGGCCTTGACGCAGCCCTCTCTATGACCCCCACAGCTCTCTCCAAATTTTGCAAGCAGACACCTTGGCACCTCCAGTTGCCTTCAGAATCTGTTAGTGTTGGCTGGCTGGGATTGACAGCTTCCATCTTTTTTCTTCTTGTTTCATTAACTGTCATGTCGGGGGTTCTGATCTTCCCTGGAACCAAGCCCCGACAAAAGATTTTCTCTACTGCAGTGCTCCATTTCACATAACTGCCAGAGAAAGCTGTGCTGTCAGTAATGACCAAGGTAAGGAAGCACGCTAGATGCACTCAGGATGTGGCGTTCACATATTGTACTTTCATAAAGGTATAGCAATGGAAACATTCCCTATTTTGATTGTCCCAAAGCCACAGGAAAAAGGGAATTAAGGGAATTGATATGTCTGGGATGGATGCCAGGTCTGATTTACTCACATTTTTACCCAGATCTGAAATACCTGGGTCAGAGATGGAAAGCTTTTATAGAAGATGTGAACCAAATCAGGCCCTGCAAATGCTGGTATCCAGCTAAGAGCTATCTCAGCTGGCACAGCCTGAGAAACATAAAAACAAAGGAACTGGGAATCAAATTGGCAACAGCAACTCTGTAAGAAATTTCTTCTCTTCCTACAGAGGGTTTGGACATTCCAGCATCACCACGGCTAATACCCGTATTTGCAGTCTGCCTTCTGACCACAAAGTGTCTAAGGTACCAGAACACCAGTGAGTTAGGATGTAGGGGTTGGCTTGGCTCCTGGAAAGAGGATGTGCTTTATCATCAAATCCCAGCATGATTTGGTGTGGAGAGGCACAGAGCGGTCAAGGCAGAGTGGTGAGTCCAAAATGGGGTTGCCTTTGGAAGCAGTATAAAAAGAAAATATCCTTGCTAACATAACCTTGCCTTCTACTTTAACCTCCATGTTCCCTCAGAGAGTGCAAACATGCCTGCACATATTTTAGGCACAGTAACCCACTCAGGAAGACTCAGATGCAGTGTAAGTCCAATTAAAGCAAAACAGAATGAGAGTCCCAAATTACTTCAATGTGTCAGAGTGAGGAGTTTGCAAATCCACTAGTTATTGCAAAGTTGTTCTGGGAAAAATAATTTCTGTCTCAATTCCATCCCACTTTGCTGAACTCCATGGGAGTTTTGCCATTAACTTCAATGGGAGAAGGACCAACACGTATAAGCAAGCTTTAGCCATGCTTTAATTATGCTTCAGGCCAAATGCATTTGCTCTTATGCCCCAATCCTGCAATGAATTTTCTATAGTAAGATCTCTGTCCTCGCAGTGGTGTCCACCAAACTCGCACCAGCAAGGTCTAACTGGAAGATCCGTCCAGGAACCCATAAGAACACAAATCTACATTAGTCTTGCTGAGATTAAGGGGATTTCAATGAAGAGCAGAGTTTGAGGAAAATTTCTCGTTACATATCAAGCTGAAGGGTAGATCAAAGTTTTTTCTTTCTTTTTTTCTTTCTTTTTTTTTTTTTAAGCTCTCTAGTAAAACAAAACAGAAATAGCACTGCAGAGGAAGTAGCTTGCTTGTTTGTGACAGCTCCCTTCTTTGGGAAGGTGAGTACAGAAACCACAGAGTTATTACTGCTAAAATAACCGACACAAAGCACAAAACCAGGCAAATCATTAACACAAGGATATCATCTGTAATTCTTTCTCTCACTAAAATTCCCAAACACTAGACAGGGGGGATGAAGTGTTCTGCCCAGAACACTCACCTCCAACCCCTGTTCAGAACAAGGTAAAACAGTCAAGGTCCTTTCTTGATTTATGAAGCACAGGAGGTACACGTATTTGGTATTTTGCATGTATTTGGTTATTAATAGGATGCCCTAAAATCCTGGTAGCATAAGCTAGATTTACACCAGCTCGTTGTGCCACCCAAAAGATGTGCCCATGGTTCCTTTAAGGTCGTGCTCTGCAGTTGAGCTCTCTGCTCTCTAACACTTTCTAACACAGAGTTACCAAAGGGAAAATACTGGCATGTGTTTGTTGGTTTTTTAAAAAAAACTTGCTAGAAAGCCATTTACTCCCTTAAATATCATTTATGCCATTCAGCTAGAAAGTTTGCTTTCAGTGCAAAATACTTTTTAATCACCTCTGTTAAGTCTTTCTACTTCATCTCATCTGGTCCCTATGGAAATTGCAACTCTTCCTGAACTGCAAATTCTCTTTCCCAGCCAATTTTAGGAAAACTGGTTTTTTCCACTACCTTCTGAGATAGTATTTGCATATAAATACTGTTCACATCTCAGAAAATATATTTGAAATTATTCTTATTATTCATTATACTGGAGACCTTCCATGTTTCCACAAGCAGCCTTTTTTTTTTTTCCTCATAAGCAAAAAAAAGATCTCCCCTTTTGTTTCTTCATTAATCCTCATCTCCTTTTTACATGCAGTTCTTCTTCACCAGAATTCTTGTTATATTTTTTAAATCACTGAGAAAATAATAAAAATTGGCACCTTTCTGGCTGAAACAGCACTTCCCACCCTCGATCTGCAGATGGCTGCAAAGGTTATAGAAGTTTGTAATGGATCTGGACAACCAACTGTTCTTAAAATCTCTCTATTCAAAGTTGAACAAAAAAGTGTAAGTGCTCCAAAAGACATAAATAAGGTTGACAGGGAACTTCACCATGGTTTGGGAACCTCTGCATTAAGGAAGAGAGAGAGAGCATGGGGTTTCATGTCTTTCCTACGTATGCCAAGCTCATGAGCCAAATGAAAAGTGACAGATTTCCTCGCCAGAGTGAACATCTCATGTAAAAGAGACCTACTGTCTGAGTCAGCCAGAACCAGTAAGGTTATGCTCTGCCACATACTACACATTTCAGAAGCACACATGGATGGTACCGCTTATGCACTCACTGTACCTCCTGGGCTTGTGGCTGGTGCTTTTTTCCATCTCCCCTTTCTCTCTGCTGTCCCTCTCTCCTGTTTCAGAGCTCCACTTTGCTGCTGTGTACACACTGAGGATAGAACTTTCAGGTGTAAAATGAACCTGAAACACAGAAAGATCCGACTGTATCCATTAGGATGTGCAACAGGAGAGTATGACTACAGATGAACAACAGAACTGTCAGTACAAGAGATGTGCAAGCCTTTGCTTCCATGTCTTGTGAAGAGCCAGCCTTCACCTGTTCTTGGAATGAGGACCCAGAAGGGGAGGTGCAGTTTGAACAATCTGTTTAGCCTGGGCAGGGGGGAAACCAGGAATATTCTTGCTCTCCCTAATATGGATCACTTTTGAAAATCCCAGGCAAGGAGCAGGCAGAACACAGTGCCGGATGAGAGCCACATGCTGAGATCAAGTAGTGAAAATCTTTTCTGTGTGTCTGCTTTTCTCCTGCAGGGCACCTGAATACCAGAGATTCATGAGCGTTTGCAAAGGATTTGCTTTCTCAGCGTGATCATTCTTGAGATTAGCACAGGAACTTAAAAATAACATAAATTTCATCTGTCCCTTTTTTACCACCTCATGCACCTCAGAATTCTTCAGGATCTCAGCTGAGAAAGAAGTTCTTCTCCTTTAAAAGAGCAGAAAAATATTGTTCGTTACTGTCTTCACCAGATTGTGAGATACAAAGAATTCTTGAGAAGACCATCTCCTCTAACCCTGTTAAGTGAGTATAGTACTAGCCAGGAGCCCATGTCTTTTTATCTGCTTCATTAGCTACATTTAGACATTTTCAGGGCTTGTGCAGCTGGGAGGTGGCTAAAACAGTGTTATGGAGCATCAGGTGTCTCCGGGTTTTGGAGCCACAGCACCCATGGAAAGAAGACCTGACACAGATTCTGGCAGGCATGGGTGAACCTTCTTTCAGAGGAAATGGAGACGTGCTGGAACCTCACAAGAGAGCAAAAGAATGCTTCCAGACAGTCAGGTGGAGCAGTCTGCTGGCTACATCAACCTGACAGACCTGGCAGCCTCTCCTGCTCCAGCTGGCCAGGATTCTGGAGTTTGCAAAGCCAAAGGCAGAATTACTGAATTATTAGGAGGAAACAGATAGCTGCATATGCTTATACACAGTGATACACACATACAGAGATACACAGATGCACATATATACAGATCCATTTATACACATCATGGAGTAAGCAGCACTACCTTTAGTAAGCTCGCAGGATGTATGAACTCCTAGTAGGACCTAAGTCCCTACGCCTTATTCTGTAATGACTAAGCTGGTCTCTGGATTGGGCATGTTAACTCTGCAGGAGAGCTCTAACATCTTCCTGGAAGAGATTTAAACATGTCTTTTTATTAGCTTTTGCAGAAGAAACACTGACTAGAAGCTCCTATCTGAAGCTTGCCCAACAGCCTCACATTTCCTGGGTTCCTCTAAGTTTGAGTCCTCAAAGTCTTTCTGTGGCAGAGGCCAAATCCCACTTCCAGCTCCAGTCTGGGTGCCAGGCTTGCTTGCTAGGCTCTTGACTTCTTCATCCCAGAGCAGAGCTCTTGTTTATGTCAGCAGTAGTTGGCCAAGAGAAAAAGAGAACAATACAGTCTTTATAGATTAACAATATTTCAATTTACTATAAATTATGCAGTATATAACAAGAAGTAATTTGTCACTCTTCGGGATCTTTGCTTTTTCTGTCCTTTCTTTCTCTTCCTTCTCCATCTTCTCCTTTTCACATCTCCTTCTTTCTATATTTTTACCTCCTTTTCTCTCTCCTTTCTGGGCTTCCTCCTTTCCAACAGATCCCGCTATTGCTCTGATACCTCTGTTCCAATCCCTACCTCTACATTAATCTGCTAAAATCACTGACAACAGAACATCTGAGTGGAGACACATTCCTGGGAAAGAATGTATAGGGAAATGAGAGCAGGACTTGAGGGGCAGGAGGACTGGGATATGCAAGGAGAGTTGCAGGCAGGAAAGGCCTGGGGTACACACATTGACATAGGCAATGGAGAGCTCAACCCCAGCAGTGGCCAAAAGAATTCTCTACAGAATTTCTGCCTGGAACTGTCCGTTCAAGAAAAATGATATTTCACAGTCAGAAGGAGAAAAATAAATAGAAAAGTGTTTCATCTTTGGAGTAAGTGTTGGATATTTGATCTTATCTGGAATGAGGGTGTGTGTACACATGTGCATACGTCACTGTTGTTATTTTATTAGGGTGCTGCTATGAAACTTCCCATTTTGTATAAATCTTCCTTTTCAGACATGTGGTCTCTGTTAAATACTTCTGGGTTTTCAGGCCCAACTTTTCTTGGTTTCATTCTCAGGACTACCCAGCACAACCAGAGCCTTTGCCACTAACGTCCCAGACACTGCTCTTAAAAAAATTATCCTGACCAAAATTGGTGCTGTGGCCTGTGTGAACTGCTAAACATCATCTCAAAGCAGCAATTAGGCTATAAGTTACTTACAATCTTGGCCTCTTCAACCTGTAATATTTAGGTCACATGGAAGACTGTAGTTATGGACACAAAACCAGCACTCACAGGTTGCCACATTTCTTTAAACTCATCTTTGGTTCTCTTCCAAAAGCCAGCCTCCCAACCGACATTTGATGTGGTGCTTGCCCGACCTAGATGCCTTCTCAAGGAAGGAGAAGTCCCTTCTCCATGGCAAGCACAGGCCTTGCTCAATTTACTCCCAAACAGTAGTCTCCAGCACTCAGGGCTCAAACAACTCCAGTGCTGAAAAGGCCCAAGTTCCCTGTGGACTGGCCATCTGTGGCATGTAGGAGCTGTATTTCCCAAGCCAGGACCCAGAAGATGCTGTGTAACTTAAACCTCAACTGACCCAGCTACATTCCAGTCTAGCTTCCACAAGGTAGCTCTTGTCCTATTAAATTCTTGTCCTGTCAAGGTCACCTGACAAACAAAAACACTTTCAAAAAAGAACGCTCCCGTGAGCTCATTCCTTCTGTTCTTGTGATTGATGCCAGCCCACATTGCTGCAGAGGACTTACCCAGCTTGCTGAACACCAGGACGGGCAGTTTAAACAGCCACACTGGCTCCCGCCAGAACCTGGGCATGATCTTGTCCTTCAGACCATCTTCTTAGGTTGGAACTGACCCCAGGCAGAACTGCTCATGACACAAGCCACCTTACGTCTTCTCCAGGGCAGGAGCAAGTTGGAGATCAGACTGCGACCTTTTAAAAGACACAAACAGGGAACTGTGTCAAAGTAAAATCACAGGGAACTTAATTTCACCCTAATTCTTCCTGAAATCACTGGGCTCTTTGTGCCAGCGTCATATTTTGACATCGTGTTTCCTTTCTTTACAATTTTCTGTTCAGCACAAAGTGATATGAGAGCACAGAAACACGCTATGAGGACTGGAGATAGTGAAAGCCCTTGTGGATCATCTGATTCAGAGCAGGTCTCTATCTATCCCCCGCTTTTCACTTGCTGGAAAGTTACCCAGCCATATGCTTGCAATTAAAGTCTCAGTTCCTCCCAGGCTCATGGCAAATGGTCTGCTTCACCTGCGTCACATCTCTAAAGGGAATTCCCCCAGACAGGCTTTGCAGGCCATATTCAGTGGCAGCTCTGACACAGGTATTAGCCATAATGGAATCCATGTCAATTATGAGTTCATCCATTCGGTTTTCTATACAGGCCTCCCACTCAAATTTCAGAGATCTCCTTCTAAACTGCAATTTGATCCATTTTGGAATGGAGAGAGTTCCTTAGTCACTCCATTTGAGACCAATTAGGCTGTTTGATTTGGGATCCTTTATCCCTCAGCGCTCTTAGCCTGTCTGCTCCAATAAACGTTGCAGAAATTCCCAGTGTCTAAAATCCCTGCATGCTTCATGGACCCTATTTCATTCCCAGTAACTGCACTCCCTTTACTCCTCTTTCACTGACTTGAGTCAATCACAAACTGGGGGGTTATTTTGTCCATACCAGATCCATCTCCTTTAACTGCCCTTCAGCTTTGTGCCTGTGGAGGCCGTGAAGATGAGGAGGTATGATTGAACCGTAATGATTTCTCCTGGCTTAGGAGTTCGAAGCAACCTCTTCTGCAGCTAACCCGCAACTGGAACGTGCTCTCAGAGTTCACTTTTCATCAACCTCACTCAGTTGCTTGAAATATTGACCAAAGCACAACTGCTTCCTCTCCGATCATCTGATGGACAGTCCAGTCAGCCCACAAGTTTGAGGAGAATTCCAGCTTCCAAACCAAGAAGCAATCACAGATCTGCAGTGATTATTGGAGTGCAGGGTTTTTGCTTTATGTGTCATTTGTAGATGTTTCCAGTCTCTCATACCTCTGTGGAACAAGTCAATGGTGTGGATTCAAGGCTGATAATGGAAACAAGGTTGCAGGTTGTGAGAAGACATCTACCTTCTTTAATTTCATAGTCTTTAGAAGTTCTCCGCATCTTCTAAACCAGAATAGCCCACAAGCTTTGTGAAATCAGGGTGCACTCCCAGTACAGAAACAATTTAAACTCAATATACTGTAAACCTTCAACTGAGGAATGAGCCTGAACACATAGTTAACTGTCATCACAAAGAAGATAGCTTTCCTTATTAGGGGCCCAGATGAATTGTTACAGTAAGTCCAAGACGTGTTAGGGGAGAAGGGTTACAATTGGCTCTTCCCCCCTGAGCCTCCAGGAACAACCCTGGACTTTCAGCGAGTTTGTTTCAGAATCCAAACCTGAAGCTGACTCTGAATCTGGCCGCTTGCCCCCTCTTCCACGCGGCAGACCTAGCTCAGCTGAAAGCCTCCAGGACTTAGTGCTATACAGGGAGTTCAAAACCCAGATCTGGATCATGCAGCCTGGGACCATCTCCGGCTTTCCCAGCTTCAGAACCACAATTCCATTTGCTTTACGTCACTTGCCTGTTTGCTTTGGGGGAAGAAAAGAATATTAAATAAACCCCGAACCAGTAACAATCCAAAAGACAGTAATGCCATCCCAGCAACATTCCTTCTTTCAGAGCAAGGAAGAAGACAATTAAGTCCAGCAGTACCCACATCCTTAGCCCTTTGGGCCTCACAGTATTTTCTCTCTCTTTCCTCTGTCTTTGTTTTGTTTTTGGTTTTTGTTGGTTTTT
>WEIS01112023.1:0-14267 GCA_013389965.1 Todus mexicanus | reverse complement strand
CCCATTCCCTTTCCCTTTCCCTTCTCTATTCCTTTCTCCTTTGCTTCTTTCACCTCTCCTCAACCCTCTTCTCTTATCCCCAAACCTCTGGCCATCACTAGCAAAAATTAATCCTTTCACAAACAACAGGGGTAGGACATCAATCACCCCCCCCAGCCAGCAGCATGTAAGGACTGGTGATGGGAAGCAGCAGAAAGCCTTTGGGTCTTGCAGACTCACTCCACACAGCATAGCATGAGGCAGCGAGCATGGAGTGGTGACAGCGGCTTTGCTCTCAGAGATATCGTCTGCTGGCACCTCACTGCCCAGGGTACTCCCCCTAGAGAGCTTTGGAGGTTCCAGCATCCAGCACTTCAGCAGCCTTGACCAAGGTGTCAAGTTGTAGGGGATGAAGGGGGAAGGCACTGGCTGCCCCAAGGGATGCACGCCTCCAGACATCCCTCTCTGTGCTCCCACCGGAATGCCCGGTGTCCTGGCACAGTCCATCATCTGCGATGGCTCCTTGCACGCTGCAGGACCCAGCAGCCTGCCCACACCATTTCGGATTCAGGGTACAGGGGAGAGAATGGCGCCAAGGGAGATGGAGATACGCGGCGGTGGTGGGGTAAGAGCTCGGCCATGCGATGCGTTAGAAAGAAGCCCCAGCGACCCAGGGGGAGTCATTTATGAGGGGAATGACTTTGGCGCTGGCCAGGCTGCCTGCCGGTCACAGTTCATTTGCTATGAAAAGCAGGGAGTGATTCATCTGGAAAGCTGCTACGCTGTGACTGCACGAGGTTCATACACCCCTACGAGGTGGCAGAGGGCACCATGCAGCCTCCATCTGCAAAGCTATATGCCACCCACTTGTCATCATTAAAGTCCACTGATGTGCTAGGTAAAGGTTGTGGTGTTTAGTCTGGACTAATGCTCTCTCTGGCATTTTCTTCAGCTAGGTATCAAAAAGTGTGTTCACTTCATACTCTAAATTGTTGCAGTTTTGCAGGGCAACATCATTTACCCTGACTGCCCCATTTTTCACCTCCGGTCAACCTAGTGATGGTACATTTAAATGCTAGATGAAATAACTGCTGGCTCCCCAACACTTCCAAGAGCACTGAGAGAGCCTTTAGGATGGGAGATACTACGAGGTAACAATGTAGTATTTCATATTACAGGAGCTGGAAGTTGCCCATTAGTTTTGCACCTCTGGCCCCAGCTCTTGCCCCACAACTGTCAGTCCTGAGAAAGTCAGTGGCTCGGGAGTCTGCTGCAAGGCCAATGGTTAGTGCCGGCACAAAGCTTCAGTTTGCTCGCAGCTGAAGCCAGGCAGCCAGCAGCCCGTGTGCTGCCTGCAAGCAGAGCAGCAGAGGCTGTGCTGGCTGGTGGTGAAAACAGTAAATGTAGGTTGGAAGGAGAGGCCAAGTGCACAGAGCTGATCCAGGTTACCCATATTTGACAACCACAAATCAGGATGAGAAAGTGCTGTTTCAGAACACTTTTAACACATTCACCTTTGAGAGCTTTCAGCCAAAAGACAAGGCAGGAATGTTAAACGGTCAAGCTCTGAGTGTTTGCTCATTCTTCCCTCAGGCAAACCCTCATTGACTGATTGTGGGAAGAGCAAGACCTGAGCACAACTGACAGAGGAATCCCACTGCCAGCACTGAAGCATGTAGCCTCCCAGCTGCGACTAATAACAGCAGACAAAGCTCTTCCAAATACAGTCCACTCTCTGCCTGCTACACACTGCCAAAAACCACAGTCTGAGGGGCTGCTAGTTCCCTACCACCTTCAGAGCCAGAATCTTCCTCAGGTAGCTGGTCTAGCAGTTCCATGGTGAGATTTTGGAGGGGTGAAAGAACAAGCGTGGCTGAGTGGGCTGGGAGCTCGGCAGTCAATGCAAGTGTCAGCTGCGGGAAGCCTCTCCACAACACGGGATCCTTTGGAAATGAGGGATACAAGCAGGGTCTCACTGTGGGATGTGCCTTCCTGCACAGATGTTAGTGAGCCCCAGACAGTGCTCTGATTGGTATATCCAGACATGGATAGCCAAAGGCATTTGCAAGGGCAGCTGCAAGATGAAGATGTGGAGTTGAAGACCAGTTCTAGAGGGTCTCCTGGACTTTACTGGGTGAACGAGGCCCGTTTGCTGAGCAGAGTTCTACTTGTGAGGAGAACATGACAGGCCCACCCACACTGGCCAGCCTACAAGCTGTTAGTGCCTGAGCAAGTCACTGATTCAGCCAGATTGCTCACATGAGCAAAGATTACTCATGTACAGGCTGCAGGACCAATACTCCAGGGCCCCTGTGACTCCTTGTAGAGTCAGGAGTTTCGTCACTGCAATTACCACCACTTCATTCCCTGACGCTATCACCCAACCCAGACATCAGGGGAATATCTGGCCTATCACTGCACAGGTAGGGGACAAGCTTTGTGAGGACATTCAGCCTTAGTGGGCTTTCTTTTTTTGCTCTTAGCAAAGATGGGAGAGAACATCACTCCAGCCACTGCCCCCATAGTAGGAAGGGCTCAGAGAGCTAACTAACACCAGGGTCAGGTGATTGACTGCACAGGAGACCAAAAACCCATGGTCAGTAATTCCCCATTCACAACTCTGCCAATGACACACTACTTCTTGATAGTCCTGAACCAGCCAGCTGTGCCTACACTCTTGCGTATGAACACAGTTGCTGTCATAAGCCACACGTCTGCAGTCACTAACTCATCAGGCCCAAGGACACCTTTTCTGGATTACATCCCTTCCCTCTCCCACACAGCCAGCAAGAACATGGGTTCCTCGGGGACTGACACATTCACTCACCCACCCTGCCCTCTGCTTCCCTTTCCATGCGGACTCACTGCAAGGTGGGGTCTTGCACCCATGTAAGCTGGGAAACTGCATGCAAACTGGGGGAGCGCACGCTTGTCTTGTGGCATGCTCTCGGGCATAACCTGGTGCCTAAGAAACAATCCTCAGCTTAGCGAGCTTGCTGGCAATAGAAGGACATTCCCATCCTACCCTTTGTGTCCTCTTTCAACAAGATAGTTTATGAGAAAGTTGAAATGATCTGAGCAGTCACCTCCAATCACCCTTCCTGGCTACAGAAATCCCCACATATAGCAGGAACATCTCCCAGGATCCCAAATACATCTCATATGAAGGAGCCCTCTCAGTGAGATTTCCTAGTAGCCGTCCCATAGCTGCAGAGTCAGAGCCATCAGACCTGTCACTTGCACCAACAAGCAAGTGGCAGGTTTTGATTTGAGACAGGAGCAGTGAAACATCACAGGCAATGACAAGGTGAAATGCTCAGTGTGTAGCACATGGATGGTGACATCTCACAGATGTGCTGCAGTACGCTCCCACAGGCAGGGAGCAGGCAGGCTCAGTATGGATCTGGGTGCGAAGAAGTGCTACACCCTCTCAGCAGAATGACACCCGCTCCTCCATCCCATCCCAACACACACCTGACACAGCACCAGAAGACCCAGATGTGGAATAAACCTCTTGGGAAGAAGAAAAACCAAGTGGTCATTTCCTTTCACTTGCAAGGAGTCAACAGCGCTGCCTGACATCACTCAGTGCAGAAATGAAAACAAGACTGATGTTAGAGGCCCAAACGTCACCCTGAGGGCACAGCCAGGCATTACTCAACCAAAGGTCTTTGATAAAACACATTTATTTTGCTGTGTGGCAATACTGTACAGCACATGCATTACCAGCAGTTTCAGAGCCCTGAGCTGTCATCCCCTTTGCCTTCCCTGAATTTTGGAAAAGAGCCAGGATGGCTGTCCCCTTCCTCCATTTCACCTGCAAAGAAACAGGACAGGAAAAGTCCAAAACCTCAGAGACACTAGCTGACAGGACTGGAGACTCCCAGTCCTCTACTCTCACCATTAGGGTCCCCTTTCCCTGGTGCTGAGAGAGGAAGCCCTAGTGCCAGCTCTCCAGAAGGTCTCACTCCTCTGAGATACTCTCCACATACCTGAACAGAAATCAGACTACGGAGCCTGCAAAAACTAACATAAAGCCTAATGGATTTTAAGGGGACTTACCACCTCTCTTTGAGTGTTCGAGAAATATTTCGGGGCATTCTACACAGGTTTGGGATTCTCTTAAATTCTGTAAGATTTTTAAAGAAACAGCCAAGGAGAGGCTTTTGCTTCCAGTGCAGTCCCACTGGAGTCTGAGTGGAAGTACCCTATCCTTCCTGACATACAGTATCCCACACCTCCTTTTCCTAAACCATGAAACGGCAGAGTTCCGGTACTGCCTCCACCTCTCAGCACCACAGAGACAGCTAATGCTGTAACAGGCAAGGACAGTGCAGCTCGTAACGTGGAACAAGACCCAAAATCAGCCCACAGAATAGACAGAAACAGTCAGAAAGGCAATGTGCCGTGGAGAGCAGAAGGGAGGGAAGGAGCACTCTGGCCTCTCCCACCAGTTCATGTCAGTACGCAGAATGCTGCATCTGGCTCAGGAGAGCAATGACCAACTTCCCCAGGTGGGACCCCTTCAGCCACAGGAAGAGTTCATACAAGTTGATCTGCCACAGGCTCAGGGCTTCTGTGAGTGAGATCTGGGCCCTCCTGTAAAGTGAGTGACTCTTGCTCCTCTGGTACCTAGAATGAGAGAAACAGCTGCATTAGACCCAGCAGGATGTAGCCCACCAGGAAGGAGGCCTGTCCTTCACTCTCAGTACTACTGACCAGGGATTTTCTCCAAGTAATGTTCCTCAGGAGCTAGGGACTGCCTTCCCAGCATGAGTCTGTCAGAGGAGATACCCTGCTCCATTGTGAATCCAGTTCTCTCCCCACTGCACGTAGTGATCCTGGGCCATGGTATCCTCCACTTCTATGCCCAGCTTCACTTCAGCTAACAGGGACAGGTTCACGCTCCTACAGCCTGTCCTGGTAGCACACTCATAAGAGTCCAGCAATCCTGACACACTGATTCTAGGAAAAGTAATTCTCCACCTTTCTTTAGAAGCAGAGGTCAACTGGATTTCGTAGGTCCCTCGTCAGCCAGAGAAATAACTGTTATTTCTTCTGCAAAGAGGAGGAGCCTGAGACAGAAGTGCATTGACTCATAAGACTCACAGATGGAAATGACTTGCATGACTCGTATTCCTGGCTTTTAAACATCAGCCTGATCTTCAAAGTCAGCCCTAGGCCCTCAGTCAGGTTGCAGAAACTGGCAGCAGTGAACTTACAGATCTTTCCTACCTGCAGATACTTCCCAGTGGTGATGCCTGTAATGGGCAGGAAACCCCTTTCCTTTCTCTGGAGGGGACAAACTCTAAACCCTTACTCTAAGGCCTCCAACTCCATTCCTGTCTCCAGCCCAAGGGCGACAGTCCTGTCCTTTGGAGGGGCTGATGGGCATGAGAATAGCACAGAGGCTGACATGTGACTGAGCAGGGGTAGGACCACTGAAGATGTGCTAATGAGGGGGAGAGGTCCACAGCTAAGAGTGAGAGATCAAGTTAGGTCTTGTCATGGCCCTGAGTGAGGGGCTTTAATAAGCCTTAATGGCCCTGACTAGCCTGGGACCTCCCCCCAACTCTCTGCTCTTAGGCCCCAGAGCTCCAGTTAATCTCAGGCCTGCAACTTCAGTCCCTGCCTGAGCTACAGTGGAGCATGAGCTGGGGCTCATGCTCTGCTGTGAAGCCCCTTAACCTGAACCTCAACTCACATACTGATCTCTTGCCTTGACCTCAGCCCTGTGTTGTCACCATGGACCTGGCCAGTTGACAACCACTGGACCTGATTTACAGCTTGATTTTTTGTTTTGACCTTTGACCTGCCCTGTCACCATGATGTTGCAGTATGATATGGACTTTTGATTGGACCTCACCACCATCTCAGGGTCTGTCCTGCTTGCCTTGCTAAGCTACTCTGGGGCTGAGCCCTGGCTGGTCTGCAGGCCCTGGGATCCTCCCTGGCTCCTGGCCCCCAAGGACAGCCAGTTCCTGCTGCTCCATGTCTGGTTCCTGGAGAAGGGACTCACGTGGAAACAGCTCTGATGCAGCAGCGAGACATGTTGAGGAAGGAGCTGGCACTGGCTCGTGTGCGCAGGGCTGACTCAATCCCCCTTAACAAATCATTGGTCTTCAGCAGCAGCAGCATCTGGCGAGGAACATTGTTGAGGAGCTGGGTGATCTGGGGTAGGTAAGCAGCAGCGTTGGACCGGATCTCCACGTCCTGAAGGTCATGTCAGGGAAAAAGAAGAGAGAAGTTGAGAGTCCATGGGAAACCCATGTCCAGATGCAAATGGGATTTGGCAGGAGGAAACAGTGTTTTTCCAGACCATGACTCTAGGCCAGGAGCTAAAGAACTCTCTGTCCTGCTTCCCTGCAGACACCTAACTATCCCCAAACGCTCACAGCACAGTCACAACTCACACTTGCCATATCCCACCTGATCCTCAGCGAGTTAAAGCCCTGTCCTCTTACTGGCAGGATTACTAGCCTCTCAGGAGAACAGGCCACTCGCTGCTATCTCAGCTCTTGGCCCCAGGCAGCCCGCAGCAACCACGTCTCATCACTGCCCTTGCAGCTTTCTGACGGAGTCTCACCTTGCCAGCCCCACAGCCAGCAGAGCTGCAGGTAGCACAGGACTGCTCAGGAAGGTGGAGGCATGCTGCAAGAACAACCAGGCTGCTCCTTGTCTTGCTGCCCTATCCAACTGCTGGCTTTACGCTATACTGATGAAGCTGTTTCCAAGACCTATTTTACTCCTCTGTCCTCAACACAACTCAGCAGAGGTGTGAACACATTATGCAGTTAAGTTTCATGTTAACCTAGAAAATCAAAAACTGTCATCTGTCAGCTCAGGGGTCTGTCTAGACCCACACCCCGGCTGGCAGCAGCCAGTAGCAGACATTCAAAGAAGGAGCATAAGACCAAGGCAGACACAAGGTGATTCCCTCCACGTTCCTTTGTTTCCCGGCTACCAACAAGTACACTGCCCATGGTAAGACCCCAGTAATAACTGGTGGGCTACAGCCTGAGTCACTTAAGACGGGCTCCCCTCCAAACATGAGCCATCACAGCATGCAAGGCAGCCCACTCCCACTCTTCTGCCTCTTTTTAGATCTGAGACTTACCTTGCCATTCCAGTAAATGTAGCACAGTGTGGTGTGGAGCAGATCCCATAGGCATACTGAGTCCCTACCTCTTCCTACAGAAGCCAGGACACGAATCAGCAAATCCAAATAGAAGTCCCTGGAACACCTCAAATCTCTAGAATCCATCACAACACATTAAAAGAGCAGTAAATGACTTCATACAGGAGGGAAGCTCCTTTGTGGGAAAGGGAAAGGACAGCTCTAAAACCTTCTCTCCTTTGGAATGAGGGCTGGCTGGTCTGTATTTCATGATATGCGATCTCACAATCACTCTTTGTGAACTTCAGACTTACTATAAAGGAACAGACCTGCACAAATAGAGTGTGCAGGTCACGATGGTCACAGATGGATACAGCTCACACACCACCACTGGTGCTTTGTTGCTGACAAATACATCTTTGTGTCCTTCTACCTCCGTCACTGACCAAATACACAAAGCCTCAGCAAGAAGATACTTAGCTCTCCTAAACATTAAATGTTTTGTTCCATTATTTGTTGGCAGAAGATTCCTCCCCGAATAACTCTTATTCTAGGCAGCATCACTGCAGAGCCTACTTTATTTTCCACACATAGGTTTTCCTTTCTATTTATTTTCTTTTTATTTTTAGCTCCAACTGCTTGTCCACATCACAAAGCAGCCACATGATCTGTCATCAGAACTGTCATTTTCTGTCAAGGGCGAAGCCTGTATGCAAAGGAAGAAATGAGCTATGCCACAGGACCTGAGAAAAGCCCCTTGGCTGCAGTCACTGAGGCTGCTGCAGGATGCAGCAAAATACTATCACAAAATCAGAAGAGATGAGGCCAGCAGGCACCCTGAGCGGTCAGCAGCTGCCTGGCCTTGGATTAAGGCAAGAACAACTACACCTACAGCAATTCTCACACATTTGCCTAGCCAGCTCCTAGAGCTCTCCAGTGACATGATTCAAAGCCTCCCCAGACCATCTACACCAGCATTTCACCGGCCTTGCCATTAGATCTGGCTTTTCTCATATTTAACCTCAATCTCCTTAGCTGTATTTAAACCCATTACTTCTTGTCTTGCTTGCAGCAGTCTTTAACAGATTTGAAAATCAGTACTACAACTCCTCTTAACCTTTGCTTTTCAAGGCTTTTTCTGCCCTAACTTGCTCAGACTTACCTCATGGGTTGCAACTGCTTGACCACTAGTCCTTGTTGTCTCCTACTGGAGTCACCCCAGTTTCATCAAATCCTTGAGATGCAGTGCCCCAGACTGGACACAGCACTGAAAGTAAGATTTTGTTTCAAGAGGGTCACTTCCTTGTCTCACAAGCTATTCCCCTGCCGATACATCCTCACATACACTCCTTGAAGCTCTGTGCTAATGGTACCTGCCTACATAACACTTGGCTTTTGCTGCTGATACAATCTTTCAAATTCACCTCTAAACTAAGGGCAAGCAGCAGCTCATTTCCTAATGCCACAGCAAATCTGCTCATCTCCCCATTATCTGCTGCAGGATTATCCAGTTTCAGCATTAATTGTGTCATGCAGGCAAAGACAACAGAGTTGGCTCCATACACGCAATTCAACTCAATGACAAAGTTCATTAGCCCACACAAGGCACCACGGAGCTGCAGTTACACCTCTGGCATAACCTTCGCAAGCCAGTTTGGGATAACATTGCTTATTAGCTCAGACTCAACACTGGCCTTGTAGTATTAAAGCCAGCTTTCTTTTGATTTGCTTTGCTGCCTCTCAACTTTTTCCCAGAGCTACCAGCTCCAGAACTCACCAGATCAAGTACAGGACTGCTAGGCAGTCACTATATCATTTCTGATATGCAGAAAATTAACCCACATAGGAAGCAATCAAATTACTGGGCAGGGGGTCCATTACCCAAGGTATCTGACCTACTCATTGCTATGGATAACGGCAAGCCAGTGCAGCAAATTCTGCCACATCCATCAAAATGAAATGGCAACCCGAAGGAATTTCCAGAAAAGAATTTCACAGGACAATATTATAATGCTACCTAAATGAATTTCATCCTCTCTACTACAAATGCAAGAACAAGCCATAGGATACAGCATGTTTCTATCTACAGACACTAGTCCATTAGCTGAAATCATATCACTATACACTCATCTCTAAAAACAGCACACTTGGCAGTGGCTGCTACCATTCTTAAGGCAGCGTGTGCATGTCAGGAGTGTGAGGAGGCATGAGGAGGATCCCAGCACGTGAGGATAGGAAAGGGTGGAGGAAATAAGCGGCAATTTCCTAGATTTGCAGTGACTGAGTTGACAGAATCTGCAGTTAAGCAACCTTGACTCCAAGTTAATAGGGTTTCTGACTGGGTGGTAATTTCCAAGGGTTTTTAGGAGTTAGTATCAGTGCCGATAGTCATTTACATGAATAGTGACAATGCATTATCCTTCTCATGTCTTCCCACTAAGCCTTTATGTCTCCTCTACCTTAACCTATCCTCCTTGATGGTTCCCTGCACAGCAGCATTCAACACTTTTTTAAGAAAAGGCTGATCTACAAATGTTTCCCCTGCCAGAATTGGAGAACACTTAGCCATTAAAATATTATACAAAATGTAAGCAGCCCATGACAAGTTAAACTTGGAAATTAAGTTCAGCCTCTATAAAACACACTGCAGAAGGAGCCCTGGCTTTTTCTGGCTCAGCTATCAATGCAGAATTTGCTATAGAGCTGCCAGGGGTTGCCCAGCATTGCTGAGACATCAGGTGCAAGTGGTTACAACAAAGAAAGATACCCAAGGAGAAGGAAGGTCACAAGATAGGGAAGGGCACATAGGACGTACCTCGCTGGCAGTGACTGGTGACCGGTCAATCCCCCTGTTGACAGACTCCCAGGATCTGGCAGTCAGCATGCAGGCAAAGAGAGGGTACAAATCCCCTGCCCCGAGCCGCCGGCTGTACTTCTGCACCCTCTTCATATCGGCCTTGATGAGAGCCTGCCAAAGGCGGCAGTAGTCCATGCGGAATGACTCACTCAGCACCTGAGAAGGGAGACACAGACTCCAGAAGTCCACGGAGGACAGGGAACTGAGGGGAGGGGAAAGCCTTGTGCCCCCTAGCTGTGCCCTATCCCCCATTTCAGAGCCAGGAAATACCCTTGCAGGGCTATGGGAGTAATAAGAAAAATGTATTCCTATGGGCTCCAGGGGGCAAGGCTTCAGCTGGGTGTGCTCTTTCAGCCTGATGCCCACAGGCAGCTTCACAAGGCCCTGCAAACCCCCCATAGCTTTTTACCTGGTAAAGCCCGTGGTCCAGAAGGATAATGTGGGCCTTGCCAGAGGCTGGGCACTTCTTCACTAGCACGTTCCCTGGGTGCGGGTCACAGTGCACAAAGCCATTCACAAAGATCATTTCGCTGTAGAGCTTCCCCAGGTTGCGAGAGATCTGTGAGGAGACAGGAGATGGTTACATACTGCTACCCACATCAGGGTGCCTGCTGGGGAGGGGGGCAGCCTCCAGTGTGCCAGCACTGCAGGGAGCAAGGGTCTGTTACGTCCCGATGTCCCCATGAAGAGCTCTTGGAGCTCCTCACACTGGCAAGTGCACAGAGTGGCTGCTCACATCTACTGTGGAGTGACCCAGGGCATTCAGGCAAGGATCCATGCAGGGGCCACCATGAAGGTGTTTGTGAGGTCAGGGGTTATTTAAGGACCCTTGCATGGCATAAAAAAAGAGAAAACAACTGTGCGTAAGAAAAGGGTTTCTGATAATGAGGAGAAGAGTGAGACAGCAGATGGGGCACACAGGCATTCACAGGGAAGGCACGGAAAGAGCTGCTGGGGTGGGTGAGAGACTGCTTGGAGAATGAGTCAGGTGTTCACATCCACGGGTGGCATAAGGACCCAGAGGAGAAGGGGTGGGAGGAGACTCAACCTGTCCATCTACTTACCGAAATGAACATGGGTTCCCTCTCCCCTCCCTCCATCACACTGTTCCCCACTTTCCCCCTTCCTTTCCTCAGATGCGTACTAATCTGCTTTGTGATGTCTGTGAACATGAAGCAGCACAGAAAGGCTGCTTAAATCATCCTGTCACTGCTGAGTCCCTTTATGCCACTGTTCCTTATCACCAAGAGGTGTTATTAAAGACCTCCTAGGAGCAAGCAAACATCTCCAGGGCCTGCGATCAATCCCTCAACACGCACCAACACAGCAGCCTCACCCTGACATCCCACCGCCAGCCTTCCCTGCCATCAGAGAGCAGCACGGTGCTCCACTGCAGAGTGCTGACGAAGCAATTAAAAGACAATCATTATAACTGATTCCAAGCATGTCCCCAGACACATAGTGTAAGCAGCAAACAGGCAGCTATCCTTATGAGAAAAGGTGGTAGAAGAGAATTATTGAAGATGAGGACTTCTAAAGCCTGGAAAACTATTCAATTGGGACACTGGAGTATGTGCAGCTTCAAAGATAGACAATTCTGGGTTGCAGTAATAGCACAGGTAGGGAAAGCCAAGCAGTGGAACAAGTTGCCCAGAGTGGCTGTGCAACCTCCATCCTTGGAGGTTTTAAAGACCTGACTGGATAACAATCTGAGTAAGCCAGTCTGACCTCATAGCTGACATTGCCTTACCAGGTGGCTTGATAGAAGATCTCCTGAGGTCTTTTCCAAACTCAAATATGCTAAGATCCTACAAAACCACAGCTCACCAAGTTATCCATGCCACCCTCATAACAGCATCTCATGGTATGGCTGTAGGCTTCAGGTGCAGGGAAGCTCTTCCCTCCCGAGTCACCGTCAGCAGACAGGTTATCAAACAGATCTGCGGCCACTGCCTTTTTTGGCCCATGATGTAACACAGAAGAAGTCTAGGATTCATCCTCACATCTTACCAAGAAAATAGAGGGGCCATAGTCCTGTTAAGACCCACATGCTGGGTCATGGGTACACTGTAAGATCTCCATTCTATCTCCCTTTCCTGCTGTACATAAATTTTCCTCTTCCCCAGGATACAACCTTGGGTATCGGCAGCAGTTAATTCACTGAAACTAGATTTTATGGCTTCTTTAAGAAAGAGGAACTCATTCTGTATAATTGAGTTAGCATGCAGAAGGTATGTTACAGGGATTTATGATATAAGCATAAAAATAGTCTTTACTTGTGTAAAAGAAAAAAATTACCCAGTGTAAGAAATGGAGTCGTGCTGCACACTAAAGTATTTTCACACATTTTTGCCTGTTGACATACCTCTAAAATAGGATTAAAATTAAACTGAGATAGAAAGCACCAATACAGTTAAATTGTAAACAAAAAAGGAAGGTCATATTCCTAGGGCTTAGAGTGTAATATGTGAATAGCAACCTATCACTGTAATTCAAACAAAATGAGTTCAGGTTTCTAGAGAAAAGGTTTAGGAAAAAAACATGAAGCCTTTACAAGCATTAGTTCTCCAGTACTCTGGAGGCCCCATCGCTATGGGCCTTTATTCCACCCTTATTGAGAAGGCCACTGGAGAAATAACATTTACAGAAATCACTTTAGAAGAAAGCAGTTAGGTGAAATGAGAAAAAAAAAATATGTGAAAACCTCTGCTGAGGAGAAGGGAGGAATTCAGAACACATTTAGGCTGTGTAAGACCTTGGGGTGAAGGAGCATTGCAAATTAGACAAAAGGTTGCGGTGATTTACAGAAGCAAAGAGCAAAGTAAACACACAGACTTTTTTTATGACACAGAGAGGTCATCATTCCTTTCCTTGTTTATCACCCAACACGATGAGGTCCTTATGATTACCAGGGTCCCCCAGCATTGTTCTGTGGCACAGTGTAAAAAAATAATAATCACCATTGGAATACTGCATTCGCTTCTAGACTCCTCGTTAACAGAGAGATACAGACTATACACAGTGAGTTCAGAGAAAGCAAATAAATGAGCAGGATTAGAGAAATCTTCGGAAAAAAAGAGCTGAAGATTCCGAAGTCGGCTAAGGAATGGCAGAGGAGGAGCAGTCTGCCGGTGTTAGAAGGTTTGAATAGTAAGGAAGCAGAAGCACTTGTAGCACTGGATGTACTGCAAGAAACACAACTAGGCAGAAGGGGGTGTAATCAAGAACAGCATCATTTAGGCATAACACATAAGAAAAAAACCGTGCTAGTCAGAAAGTAGAGCTGAGCTTGTTATGTCAGGATGACACCAGACACTGGGTCTGGCCAGAGGCACATCCTTGCCTACTGCCAGAAGGTGTGCTATTTCCTAAAAGTAGTTCAATTTGTCTGTCTGTGCTGCAGCAGAACACAATGATTACAGTCACCAAGTGAGTCTGTGGCCCCACCAGTCAGTGCAAGCAGCAACTTGCCATTGCCACATTGCATGACATGACCATGACACGACCATGACACTGTGTCAGGCAAATCGCACATTTTCAGCCCCCTGTTTTCATTTTGAGAAAACTGTAGCTGAGCAATAAGAAGATTGCAGATGACGAAATGGAGAGTCAGTAGCCTGGGCAAAAACAATGGAGTGACAGATACATCAGCCAGACTTGGGAGTAACTCTTCACTAAACTAAGCACATGAAGTTCATTTCATGTACTCAGTATGGCGAGGATGCTATGTGTCACAGACTATCCTATGTGAGTTACAAGGCAATACAGAATATAATGAAGAATGCGGTGTAGACATTAAGGACTGTTATTGTACAGTATCACACAGTCTCTATAAACTGGTCAAGTTCACTGGAAATAAGTAAGACAGAAAGTGTGACTTGGGAGGCTGTTCCAAAACTTTACTCTTTCAACGGTCAGAACCCTTCCTCTAAACCCCAGCCTAATCATTTCCTTAGCTAACATAACCTTACTCCAATGTCACCACAAATATAGCATAAATACTTGCCCATTTCTACAGGATACTCTTTTATTTGATGTGTTGTAGGACTCAACCCATCTTTTACACAGTTCCACTGCACTGGAAGCACACACTTACTCTGAGATTGACTGATATCTCAAAGTTAATTCTACTATGTCACTCCCTTCTGATAAACTCCTAGCATATTTAAGAAACTCTTCTTATTAGTTCTTAAGGGCATGGATTTTCACTTCGTGATGCTCATTTTTATCCCTTTCTATCACTTCAGTCCTCAAGGCCACCAACTGCTATTGCTACTCTGGCCCTCCTCTACAATGACAGAACCTCCCTACCTG
>WEIS01111995.1:0-12431 GCA_013389965.1 Todus mexicanus | reverse complement strand
GATTCTTGTTCTGCTGCTGTGTTACTTGCTGCTGTGTTTCATCCTCAGCAGTAGCTCTGGAGCTCACAGTCTACATTTCCTTGGGCAAGGAGTTTTTTTCATTGCTGGCTTTTTAAAGCTGACTACCAGGTGTCATATAATCAAGCTCCAAAATGTGATTTATTCTGTGTCTATCAATGCCCTGAAAGATGTTGCTCTAAACTCCAGTTTTCTAACACTAATACTGTGCTTGGCTTGCAGACATTTGTAATGAAAAAACCCTAGAGAAGTGTCACTATGGGATACAGAGACGATGTGTTTATTTGTTGGAGGAGAAAGGTGTGTGAGGTTGAGGTATTCAACTCTGTGGCATGCACTTTATGTGCATGACACCCACTAGCCTCTCATAAGGAAAGCGTAAAACTTTCTGTATGCATGAACTATGTTTCAACTTGTGTGTTCTTGTATAAACCACTGGAATTCATTATTTCAGCTTCTCGCATATCATCTCTGAACTTTAGTGAGGCCCTCAGCTTCTCAAACACATTTACATTCTACCTATCCTTTATTTAGTAGGCGTAGTTGCACAGTAGTACTTCCAAGCTGCTTCATCAGGTAGTTTAACTGGGCAAATGCTTCCCTATAAACAGCCAATTCCATTACAAAATATCACCTGTTTATTGCCTCTTCCAACTTCTTTCTGATTTTATTTTAAAATTTTTAAAAAAGGAAAAAAATCTAACGAAAGGATGCCAAGCATTGGAGCTTTCAGATATTAAATATCTGTGAAAGTTGGCAACACTCTGGAATAAGAAGTTTGTAGTGCATCATGCTTCTGTATTCCCTAACCTGGGATTTCAGATGTTTCTGGTCTAGTCTTCACAAACTCTTTAATTCTGTAGGGAAGTGAAATATATCCTGACAAATTCTGTTTTTCTGAAAGCAAACTGTTACTATAGCAATATCTGATGTCTCAAATATAACTACAATGGAGGCTAAAGGAGAGCAAGATATTTTAGAACATGAATCATCACTATAAAGTCACTGAACATACTATTTAATAAACAAAAGAGGCTGGAATTACATTTAATTGGAAACTTTCCTATTACTGAAAATGCTCTTTCTTTAGTAGAATCTAAGAGCTCATGTTTTTCTATTTAAAAATATTAGTATCTATGTTCCAGGGGCAAACTATCTATATTTTCTTTAACTGTATTCATATATATGCATACATTACCAGATTGACCCTAGAGCACACAAGGAAACCGCTGGCCTGGGTTTGTCTTGCATAGATCATTTCTGGGAGAGCTGCTCTGCACAGGCAAGCTAACGGAAGGGAAAGAAAGGTGCTAGTCTGAAGGAGGTACTCAGTTTCCATCTGGTGGCCGGGCACTCCTGCTCAAACAGCAGTTCCCATTGTCCCATCACCCTGACAGAAAGTTCCCTGGTATCAGTGCAATGTTGGGGGAGAGAGAGAGAGATTGGCCAATGCATGGGAGTTAGTCGTTTTACTCTCCACAGAGACATTTGATCAGGTGAAAAGAAATCCGTCCGAAGGAAAAACCTTATTTCTTTTGTGATCGGATATAACATTGCAAATATTTGCCTCCACCTTGTATACCAGCCTCTGACTGCCTTATGAAAGCCTCCGGGCTTCATCTCCCAACCCACCAGCTAAGTCATGCTGGCACTGGGTTGAAATATTCACAACATTTGAAAACATCCACACACAGGTCCATATAAACTATATAATGAAGTGTAGCTGCTGGACATCATCAGGCTAGCAGCAACTCAGTCGGCTTTAGGGCCAAGGGCAGTATTGTGTCAGTGTGGACTCTGCCTAGGTTAATTAGCTGTGCCAAGAAGACGTAGGGCTAATTTAGCTCAGCGGCAGCGTTGCAAGCTACAGAGGTTTATGGAGCATATGGTGCCACATGGCTACATTAAAACTACTAGGAACTCATTTACAGGTTTTAGATCCATAATGTATGGCACAGTGTAGACATTACCTTTCAGTCCCAAGGAGTGAGTAGTGATGTCCAGTGATACCATGAAGTAATGGCCCAAGTCATTTGTAAATCTTCACCTCCCTCAGTCTGAAAGCTGGATTTTGTAATGATTATATCAAATGTTACTCCACTAAAAAGCACTATCTGTGCTTGGAGCAAGGTGTTATTCAGCATCATCGCAGACTCTAATCAAGGGTGAACTGTTGTTTTCCTCACTTTTCACTCCCAGTAAAGAAGTCAAGGAGAGTGCACAGGAGTTGAACAAGGTCTGCATGTTGGTCCATCTCACTAGAGCATTATATCCACAAGAAAGAGTCTCAGAAAATTCTTAGATTGAAGAATTAATGATCAAATCCAAAACAACCTGTACTTTCAGTTTTCATAGTCCTAATATTAATGTAACGGAACACAACAATTAAAACATTTTGCTTCAACTGGTAGTCTAACTTAAGTACAGACCACCATCAAAAATAAGGGACTACTTCCCACATTTGTATAGCAGAGGAAATAAATGAAGCTGCTATAAAGGTACCACACAGAGTCATAAGGATCACACTGTGATGTAAACCTTCACTTTAACGACAACTGTAAATATTTATCCAACTATAAAAGATAAACTCATGAACATCCAGACTATTTGAAAAGTTCTTTTCTTTTTCAATATAGTACTTCAAATATGACCTTTTTTTCCAACTAATAGCTGAAAATGTCTTTTATATCATCAAAGGAGTGCCTACTTTATGTATTTAAAACACAAAACAAGTTATGGAAAGCCTGTCAGCAGTACAGAGTCACTAACCAAGAATATATTTGATGTAATTCATATAATGAAATAGCTAAATATATTTTAATCAAACACAATATATTTGAGAAGTTTAATGAGTACGTAGAAATAAACAGCTTTTGCGAAGTATTCTACGCCTTTTGGATAGGCCTTAACCCATCAACTACTGAGCTCTGCCTTTTGTGTCTTGTAGAGACCAAGTCTAGAAGGCACTGCTGTGGTCCATCCTCCTCTCCCAGGACAGGGTCAGCTATTCTTAAACTATTTCTAAAGGACTACTTTGAATATATTTGTTAATAATGGAAAGTTTTATATGTTGTATATGGATTTCTTATATAGTTCTTATTTCCAGTCCCATTCTTAGTTTACCAAATCATTTCTTCCACGAGTTCATACTACTCTGTGTGTTTTTCACATAAACAGAGTTAAAACAGAGTTGCCAAGGAAGCAAGTAATGACTATAGTTCAAACAGCCTGAAGTGCTTATTAGTGTTCAGCACAGGTGCTGGAGTGGGCAAAGCCTTGCTCAGGAGAATTTTACTTGCCTGAATCCCAGACTGGATTGCTTAAATGCAGCTGTTCCTGTGGCATGCCAAAAATGGTGGCTGTCCTTGTGAAATCTTGCAAGAAATTGTGTAGATTCAGATGGATTCATACAGTTGAAAGAAGAAAATACCGTTTGAATAAAACAACATTTTCATTAACATGCTCAAGTACATTCACAAAGGTTGGAAAAATTAATGAGTTACTTGGAAACAGCTGTGGTTTCTTACAAACTGGAAACTTGCAACACATACCAATATTTTGAAGATATCTGGCAAAATACTTTGTGTGCCTTCATATTATGTAATATAAGTTATTATTTTAAATATGCTGTTATTTTATACATTTTTTCCTTCTAAATCTATTCGAAGCAGTACAATCAGACACTAGCAAGGGCATAACACAATTCAAATGACCTTCTTAAAACTCTGAAAGTATTTAGCAGTGCAGGAGAAGAGCTTACAAAAAGCCTTCAGTCTCAGGGTGAGAGAGCCCAGATTCTGGGGTAGCCATATTGTCGTGCAAGGGGAACCAGAACAAGTTCATAAGGAATCCTCATTGAACATGGAGTCTAAATATGATATCCATACATTGATGTTTAGGTATTACTCCCTGGAATTGGTTAGTCCTTTGCCAGTGCCTCAGAGCTGGTCTCAGAGGTGCCACCAAACTGGAGTGAAGCCACCCCAAGGACATGAGTCTGGGGCAGAGACACATCAGTGTGGGAAGGAAGGCCCAGATGAGCAGAGGTGGCTGCCCTGCTCCCCAGGAGGCACGGGGTGTAGGTTGGGTTATCTCAGCAATTTGGAACCTCCCCCTAGTTTGTTCCCAGCAGCACCTAATTTGGCAGCAGGATGAGGAGGGCTGACAGCCATGTTAGGGGAGAGATAGCTGTACCTGCACCTTGGCGCTGGCTGCAAAACCACCGTCATCCTCTGCAGTGCCCTCTTGGTACTCAGCAGTAAATTTATTTTTCACCATGTCCTTCTGCATTGCCTTAATCTAGCTAACAAGAGTCAGGCCCCTGCCAGAGGCAGGGCTGTGGCATGGCTGCTGTGCTGGCTGGCTGCTGGTTTTTGCCAGGTGGCCATGGTCTGGCTCTGCCCCCAGCAGCCGTTCCCAGTGGTGGGGCGGTGGGGGCAAGCCCTTTGCGGTCCCAGCCACCACACCATTTGCTTTATGGCATCTTTGTGTCCAAGCGTAAGATTAACCACTGTCTCTGTGTGCTCAGGGCCTGCTTCAGAGCCCTTGGAAATTGGTGAGGATTTTTCTACCCACTTCAAAGAGCCCTGGCTCAAGAGCATGCAGCACAGGGTACACCAGTTAATTTTTAAACTCCCATTACCTGAAAACTTCTTGTAAAGTGTACCGGAGCGTGAGGCTCGAGACAAGCTTGCTGAATCACTTGACAAGGCGAAGCTGTACAACTGGCATAAATAATTTCTTTCTTTACTACTTCTCCTTTTATGCCACGCATATGCCTTTTAATCATTCCTTGTAATCATTTACCTGTGTTTTCTGCTGTCCTGCACATTCAGTGCTTGGCATTCCCCTTGCGACAGCTCGCCCGGTGTCGTGCAGGACCCAGTGAGCTTGTGAAGCACGCAGGACTTTCCTGGTTGCTGGCTTTACATTTCTGAGCAGCCCAGGGGTTTAGAACCCCCCATCACGTCTGCGTCCAGCCCGTAGCATGGCGTGGGCAGCTCCGTGGAGTGCAGCTGCTGCCAAGGGCAGCCCGTAGGCTGTGTCCTCTCTCAATGGGATGTTGGGCGGCTTTCTCTTGCTGCCTCCCTGCCTCCTTGCTTTGTCCAGTGCAGGACCCTGAAGCTATCTCCCCCACCACCACTTTGGATGCTTACCATACTTACAGGATGGTTATCGGCAGGATGAGAAGTTATTCAATGGTGTGTAAAGGCTGCTATTGTATTTGGCTCTGTTTTGTGAGGTGTATAAAGATATGGTGTGAGATTATAAAAGAAAAAGCCAAACAAAATACCTCAAAGAAAACACATTCCCTTTATTTACTTTCTCAGGAGAACTTCATGTCTTTGTTCCATCCAAAGTCCTCTTTATCCCCCTTTTTATATCCCAGCTCCAAGAGTAATAAAATAAAATTAAATTAAAAAATTGGAAAGTGGTTTTTAAATTACTGAAGGTAAGTAAAGAAAATTTTATTTAAAGAGTGAGGAATAAATAAACATACATCTGAATGGAATTGTAGAGTACTCTCCCAAAGGAAATACTGGAAATCAAATTGTTTGAATAATTTAGACTGGACAAAGCACTTAATAATATATGGCAGAAAAGAAGCCTGCCTTGGCAGGAGAAGGAGTGCATGACTTAATAGGTCTTTTCCCTCTCTAGACTGTATTATTTTATGGTTTATTACTGCCGATGACTCAATGTTAACAATGCTTAGTTTATTTTCTTACAACTACTTGCTGCAGGACAGTGTACATCCCTGTTATTACAGATTATTAGTTATCCCCAGTTACCAGAGAGACACTGGAGGCACTAAGTAGTGTTTATGCTTGACTGTTGTGTGAGTGTCTCTGTTTTAGGGCTGCATATGTGAGAAGAATGACGAAGTAAGCCATCTGTCAACTCCATAGATCATCCTAAAATGTCAAGGTATACGTTACACATCACCATTATAGTAAGTTACAGCAAAACTCTTTCTGGAATGTTTTCAAAAGCATTGAAATTGGTTTCGTACCACTAAACATAAAGCTCACTTGGCTTTAACTACCACAGTGTGATGTTGCAGAGCTCTGCATGGGAGGGGGAAATACAGTCTGCATTCCTGCTGAAGTGGCCTAGAACATTCACTTCAGAAGTGTTTATATACGACATGAATAGTGACCAGCACCTGCTGTTCTATCTTATTTGGCCATAAGGGAACTTCACATCTTACATGAAACACACTGGGAAGTCAGTGGACAGAGGTAACTGTTATAGGTTTAGGAAGTTTTTACTGGATATTGTGTAAGTAAGAAGGTAAATTACTGGGAAAGACTGAACATAAACCAAGAACTACACCACTATGACTACACTCATCATGATATATGTTATTAAGAGGACAAACACTGATCAAACAAACACAAATTATTTAAATATAGAAGAGCCTTCCTTGGTTCAGGGCGTGGACTAGATGAACCCTAAAAAAGTTACAGTAGAGAAGAGCAAAATACTCAGTTTAGAAAGGAGACAGGAGACACAAGACAAAAATCTCAATATAGATGAGAAAAAGTATATAGCATCTTCTACATGTTTCTTCTATGTAAGAGCAGTGGACTTGCAGAAAGGGATGCATGAGTTAGAGAATCTTTCTAAGAGTAAGAATAATGAAAAACTGGAATATTGGGCTTGAATAGTATGAAATTCTGCAATGAATGTCAGAAAAATACCCATTTAGAATGACTTAGGTGCATTTAATATTACTTCAGGCCAAAGTACACCAGATGATTCCTTTATGGTTTTTTAGCCCTGCTCTTTATGGATTTATGAATCAAAGATGGCATGTGTGGAAAGAAAAATCCTGAGAGGATACTGACAAAAAGGCTTATGACACTCGCATGGAAAAGACATGCATGCAATTATTTGTAGTATTGTCTAGATTGTGAATTTGTCACGCTACCTAAAAAAGATAAACTGGCATTTTGGAACTATTACAAAATTTTTCAGTTGTCGTGTTGGTATTAGCATAGCCATATGTGGTGGGTTAACCTTGACTGAGCACCAGGTACCCACCAAGTTGCTCTCTCACTTCCCCTACACACACCTCCCTCAACACAACAAGGGGAAGAGAATAAGATAGAATCAGCCTGTGGATTATGACAAAGGCAGTTTAATAGGAAACAAAGAGATAGCACGGCCTCTCACACAAAGTGAAACAAAGTGAAATATAGAATTTATTCTCTACTTCCCATAGCAGGTGATGTCTGGCCTCTTCCAGGAAGCAGGGCTCCAATACACATAGCGGTTGCTTGGGGTGCAAACATCTTCTCTTACAGATGACCACCTTCCTCCCCTTTTCCTCAAGCTTTTATTACTGAGCTGACATCATATGCTATGGAATACCTCTTTGGACGATTTGGGTCAGCTGTCCTGACTGTGTCCCCTCCCAAGAAGATCTTCTCCACCCCATCCCCCTCGTGCTGTGCCAGCCCTTCTCAGCAGCAGTCACAACACTGGTGTCTTATCAACAACCTCACAGCACAATAAGACCTGCTGTGAGGACACTAACTCCATCTCAGCCAAACCCAATACACCATAGCACCTACAAGACGGGAGTGCCAGAAAGGTGCACTTACAGAGATACTGAGAAATCTGTGGTAGTCCAAGCCTGAGCATCCAAATGCTCCTGGAATATGTAATTTAATTTCTGTGAAGGGGTTACAAACAGTGCAGAGGAATGAAGATACCAGCAAAGAAGAGATGTTGTTACCTTGCCAGTTCTGTGTCCATTGAAAAATATACTTCCCCAATATCTCACAAGCTCTCTTCTTTGTAACATTAGCAGAAGGGTTTTAGCAGTATTTTCTGACCATGTTAATGCATATTGGCCTGTGGTGGTGAGCATGTTGCAAATGCAAACCATATAAACCATTCCATTTTAATATCTGGGTTACCACGGAGAAAAGTCCTCTTAGTCTTGTGGTTATTTCTGCTCCATAAACCTTGAATGCAACTTTAGGCTATCTGAGTTTCATATCTACAAAAGACTGGAATAGGCTGAAAAGATTCAGTACCGGATATGCCGTGGATCTCTCATTTATCTGTATTTTCAGAAGGTCCAAATGGAAATGTAGTACTGCCAACAATGGAGAAGCAAAGCACTATCTATATCTACAGATGATACATCTGATTTTGCCATTAGTAAAAGCTGTTTGGAGTTTCTTTTAAAAATTTATATCCTATTTTGACAAAAATCAACATAAAGTGCTATCTGCTGTGGTAAGAACATGGGCTTTTGGAGGTTGTTTTTTCCTCTTTCCCTATGTACTGAAAAATTTCCTTTATATATTTTTTTGTTTTCCCAATACGTGGGATTTTTATTTTGCCTTGCTTTATCACTCTCCTTTTAGTTCACCATGTTCTCTCACTGGAAAGCATACCACAAATAACTGAATACGAGCTATTCCCTCATCAGAACTGCCACCCTTTACAAATATCAACAAGCATGATTTCCATAGTGATGATCTCCATAAAATGAAGCAGAAAACACCCCCCAGAATGCCGTCTGTTCTCTGCTGTGCCAAAAGTCTCTAGGTCATTGTTCCTTGCAGTTCTGCTAGTGTATTTTCGACAGCTGCTTTTACTAGCCAAAGGAGAGATCCTCGGGCAAAAATAAAATGGTGGCACAAACAAATTAAAACTGTGTCATTGCTGCTTTCCAGATCTCTGATTTCCCTCCTAGACCCACTAAAGCCATTGCAATACTAACCTCTACTTAAGGCTCCACTCCACAAAATAGTTTGGCTGTTCATGTTCCAGTCCCATGGGGTTCAAAGTCTATTAACAACAGCAAATTTAACTGGGGTTTTCTGGAGTTACATGTTCACACCCATCCTTCTTTTTCATTTTATTGTATATATTTTTTCTTTCTACTCTAAGAAAATAAACTGGGCCGAAGTTGTTGAAATGTGCAAAGTAGATGTCCAGAGACGATCAGAGTTCTCCTCTGATGTTGCAGAGGAGAGTAGGCGATGGAAAAGGCGAAACTCATCAGAAGCAGGTGACCCTTCTTAGCACCCTTCTCACATGGCCAAGAACTACATGCACCACAGAAACTCAAGGGAAAAGGCGCCGTTGAGCATGAGTCACAAGCAGAAGTTGCCCATGGCTTCTGGGAACGGCAATGACCCAGTGTGGGTGGGCACTGGTGGTAGTGTGCCATGGGGCATGGGAATACCCAGGACACCATCTCACAGCCTCTGACAGTTTTATCCTGGAGCTGGAGATTTGGATAACAGTGCTAACACAATAAGGTGATGGAGGTGTATATTGGGTCTACATTCGAGCTGCTTGCAACAGGTTGATGACTTCTGATTTACACTGTAGCGAGCCTCTGATCTCCTCTTTTAGACCTAATGTTACAGGAGGGACTTAGCACAAAAAATTGTGCTGTACTTTTCCATTTACAAGTTTGAACAAATCATTTTGGCTGCTCTGGTTTTGATGATAGTAAGGAACACCCAAACATAGCCTCTTTGAAAAAAAACACAACAATCAACAATCCATGCTTCAAAACAAAATAAATCAAATCAAATCAGAACATGGCTAAGGCAGAAGTGGGATAATTCTTAAAGTTGGCAAGCATATGCTACTGACTGAAAAGGGTGTGCATCACTTGGCTTCAGGGTGAAGAAACCCCTCAACAACATTTCAATAATATTTAAAGTACAAATCATAAGCAATTGAAAAATCATTTGCAGGCTTGCTGCAGGGCATGTGCAAAGATTTCTAGCAGAGGCAAGTGGAACCACACCCCTTGCTGTCACACATGGTGTGGTCTGGAAGAGACATAGAGAGATGCTATTGCAATTATTGGCCTTTTGCTGAAGCAATTTGTATGAAGGAGACAGTAATTGTCTGACTGGAAGCAACAACCAAATTCTTAATAAAGCAAAAATAACCACAAGAAACAGAACAGCCCACAGTCCTCCCTGTAATTTGATGGGAGAAGAGGTGAAAACTGGAGAGGTGAAACAAGAACAAAGGACTGACACAGAAAGGGAGACTTACAAAATACCTTAAGATTGCAGGCATGAGAATTTAAATTCAAAACTCTGCCTAACAGTAAAAGTTTTGAACTCAAGACAAATACTTTATAATTCTGCTCAATTCTACTGTAGTTAAAATTTTCATATTCAAGAGGCAAGGAGCACCCGTCTCCAGCTGTGTCAATAACCACCTCTGTGTCCCGGCCTGGTTTATGTTCCTGTGAACTGTGGGACTGCACCTGGGCTTCCCTCTTGAGGCACCTTGATGTCTACGCAGAGAAATTCCAGTATGTATATCACAGAAGAGCAATTGCACTGTGTGTTCTCCAGTATGGAAAACTTGATTGATTCATGTGTATTGCTCTGGCTAAGGACCGCATAATCTACACCCCCCCGCCCTTTTTTTTTTTTCCTCCATCTCCATCTTGACAGATACCAGACACCTTCTTATACAAATTAAATTTGTACTGAACCTTGAAGGTACTTGCTCTTTCAGGGAGGAATGAAGGCTGGTGTGGCCAAAAGAAGGCACCTTTTCCCCAAGTATCTCTATTAGTCTCATGAAAAATAGAATTTCTTCCTCCAAAACTTAGCTTAGAACATTTCTCTTTTCATCAGCAAGTCAAGGGTACATTTTCATTGAAGTTTCATCTGTCTCAGCACAAAGAGTTGCCACATACCAAGCACACAAATATGCGAACATGTGCAACAAGACAATGAGAGGAAATGAAAAAAAAAATAAAATCAGTGATTTTATTTGTAAAGATTGGGGTCTCAAAGCTTTGAAATACTGTAATTTCAGTATTGTATTTGCTCTCTTAACCCTGTCTGCCCTTCCAGTTAGGCTAACATTTTAATTTTGGCTACACTGGGCTTTCTTTAATATGGATACAAAGTACTGACTTTCCGTGCCTTCTACCTTGCACAAAAGTTGGACACAGTCTTGGACTTCTGTGCAGCAGACATTTATACATGACTTTAACTTTGTGATCTCCAGTTATGTTTCACTCCTAGTATCTTCTCTGGGATTGTAAGAAATGCCATATAATTCTACCTCCTAGAAAGGTAGACATATACAGCTAATATTCCTTTGAAAACTTCTAAATTCCTCTCTCTAGACATACATTTAAACATGTGTCTTATATTTAGAAGAGTGTGTGCAAGAGGAAAAAAATCTTCTTAAAAAATGAAGTATTTCTCCAAGTGCTATACAGTAATCAAGCTATCTAGGAATGTAGGATGTACCTATCTTCACTTTATACTATTACTGCATACCTAAAACTTCAAAGAAATGCTGAATTAATATTGGAAATAGGAATTATTTTCCAACTTTTTAATCCCTACATATGAAATATCTCATCACATTTAATTTTTTAATATAAATCCTTTTATTTCCTGTTAACTAGAAGACACCAGCCATGACATTTGATTGGATACAAGATATTCATTCACATAAAGTACTTTAGTTGGGTTTTAATTAATTTATTAATTACACAGTTGTTCCTGGTAAACTAATGCCAATAATTCTAGGTTCCGTGTTGTTGTAAGTAGTATTGCACTGAATGCCTTGGTAGCTTACTCTGATGTCTGTGGGTCCTTGATTATCATCTTGATTGTCTGTGGGTTTGATTTTGTGGATGGTGCTATGTTCACCCACAAGCTCCAAAAATAATTGCCATCTCCACGGAAATAAACTCTGATTTTTTTCTCAAAGGTAGAGCATGAATCTTTAAGCTGCGGAACGAACCTGTCCCAAGCATGGTATATTGTTTAACTGAAGAGACACAGTTTAGGCCTAACAAGCAATTACCAGATTTTGAATAAGGAAAGGAAGACATAATGAAATAAAAACTTCTGATCAAATAGCTTAGGAGAAGGCATATATGTGAGATTGTGACTTGGTATTTCTCACTTGAAATGGAATTTTTCACGGTATGTCTATTTATGAAGTTGAATTTTGTGGAGAAATTTTATGGTAAAATGGTTGAATTTTCAGGTGAAACCTGAAGATTGACATCAGGGGAGTACATTATTTTGCCAACACTCAGTTTTCCAACAAAAAGAAGAGTTTAAATATTCTCATGCTTTATTTCAAGGACTTGAGAATAGTAAAAGCAAGATTATTGTTTCAAGAACATCTCCTCTATTTCCCTCAGTGCAATTTGTCTAACTCACACCATGGCAACAGTTCATGTATCCTCAATGGAAATGCAGGCGTGTGATAGGCATTTTCTTCAAGAATATCATCTGCACTGAACTTATACCATCCACACACTTGATATGTGCTGGCTGTTGACCAACACCCCCAGGTCCTTTTCCACCAGGTAGCTTTCCAGCCACTCTTCTGCAAGTCTTTAGAGTTGCCTGAGGTTGTTATGACCCAAGTACAGG
>WEIS01111949.1:0-17889 GCA_013389965.1 Todus mexicanus | reverse complement strand
TTATACATTGATACCCTTGAGGAAATTTTATGGTATAAATTGAACGTGCTTCATTTTTAGTGACAGATCGAGAGCGTAGGACCTTGAACTGGCTGAGGAAAAGGAAAGTCAAATGTTTTGGAGAGGTGAACTCAGGGATGGAGGAGGATAGCTCCTAACGTTGAGGCAAAAAGTGAGTGGAGGAAGTATAGTGTGTCTGTTTTAAGTGTATTCCACTTGAAAGGAGACATTATTCAGCCATGTAATGAGGAAGCTTTCAAGTGTAGTATCCCTGAAAGACAGGTAGTTATGCTGCCCATAATAAGTCTTCAAAGTTTCCATCTGGGTATCCTTTCTGTACGTTGTGGGTTGTTTTTGTTTTTGTTTTTCTTTAAATACTTCTGTCATTAGTGTGTTTAGAACGTAGTTGGAAGGTGGTATTTGCACTTAGACCCATTTCAAGACTGATCCCATCACCACTGTCAGCTCCAGAACAGCCTACACAGAGGGTGCATTCCCATTTAGCTAAACATTAATTATAGCTCTCCTGTTTTCGTAAACAACAACAACTCTATTTCAAAAGTATGTACTTGATGTACGAACCTTTCAGTTGCAGTTTATTGATGGTTTCTTTAGTCCCAAGTTCGAAAACCTTAAGCCAATCCTTTCATTTTCTGTGGCAGGCGGACGCTGCTGTGCCTTTTCTCCTGACGGGAAAGCCTTGGCTGTAGGGCTGAACGACGGGAGCTTTCTGGTGGTCAATGCTGACACTGTTGAAGACATGGTCTCCTTTCACCACAGGAAGGAAATGATCTCAGATATCAAGTTTTCACGAGGTATAATCAGAGGATAAGGTGAAAGGGTAGTGTTTATCTTGGAGTTCGTTTCTCTCCTCTAGACAAACGGCTGAATGTTCAGAAGGTAGCCTGGCTTTATGTGCGCTCCATGCATTTAAATACTTTACAGTTCTGTGCACCCTAACTGGTACATTTGGATTCACTACTGTAGCTGAAGTGCGTAACTATAATAATTATAGCATGTGCACCTTTATTAACCTCAGTGTCTCTTCTTTACAGAATCAGGAAAGTACCTGGCTGTGGCTTCCCATGACAATTTTGTGGATATTTACAATGTACTTACCAGCAAAAGAGTTGGGATTTGTAAAGGTGCATCTAGCTACATCACCCACATTGACTGGGACTCCAGAGGTAAAGTGTTGGACCAGAGGTACACTTTTAAAATGCCTACAAAACGGAGTATCAGAAAACTGGTCTCATGTGAGTTTCTAAGATAAACTATAAGGAGGGATTCAAATGATTTCCCAACATCAAGCACCATATGGGCTCAGTGCAGTTACATTTGTTGGTGGAATTCATCCTCGCTTCATGGCATTTGTACAGGAGTACAAGGTACTTCACGGCTGACAGCATTTGGCTAAAATGTCACTGATGAACATAATCCTGCTTTTCTTTACCCTGTTCTTTTTCTAGTTTTGTAGTGTGTGGCACTCTTTTCTTTTCCACCTTTTTCATCTAATTTCCTTTCTTCTTTGCCGAACATTCCATGGCAATCACTGCAGTGAAGTTAGAGAGCCTTATTGTCACAACTAATTAAGTCTAGCAGGATGGATAATGAGCTTGTGCAAATAAGCCTTCCCGGACCTAATGTGATTCCATGTGGGACCACCTGTGTGTCTGAGCCCTGCTTCCCTAGGCCCAAAATGTGCTGCAAGTTCACTGCCAGCAACAGCAGTTGATGCCCAGTCAAAATACAGCAATGTACACTAGTATAGCCATTAGAAGTGGAAAAAATTTATTGATTTTATTACGTCAGAAATACTGTAAAACTGAATCTGAAAGCATTTTTTGCTTCCTCATGCCCACATGCTTGCTAACATATTATCAGGATTATCTTTGCAAAACCACGGTATGGGTATGAGTATGGCAGGCTTTATATTCAAGGACAGTTTGGCGCGTAGCTGGACTATGTGCCAACTGGGGAGTGCAAAACCCACAGGAGCTCATGGTGTGTTTAACTTTCGGCAAAACTGTCTGGCAAAATTGTTATGAAAATTAATAGCATGCGCGTTTATTTAATTTTTACTTTCCATTCTCATGATGAACACACAAGCAAAGTATTTCTTACCAGAAGAAAGTGATTTGCTGCAAGACAGTAACTTTTTAAGGATGTTGGATGGTATTTAAAATACTACTTTGCATTGATTCAGGAGTGTAGGATTCTTATGAGAGTGATTCTAAGCATGTTTTACTTCTGCGATGAATAACTCTCTGGAGGATAATTTCTTAGCTTACCCCCAGAAATCTTTTCATTCGATCAAAAAAAAAGTTCATAATATTCATAATAATCAATAAGATTCATAATAAACTCTTATTTCGTATCCAGGAAAGTTATTGCAAGTCAATTCTGGTGCCAAAGAACAACTATTTTTTGAAGCACCAAGGGGGAAAAGGCATATTATAAGAATTGCTGAGGTACGAATTATGCTTACTGGATTTTTTTACTGTGAAAGTTACTTTTCTGGACTGTTGAAAATTAGCATATTTTGTCTTCAAATGGTATAATTTTTTTCCCTTTAAAACACTATATTCGCAGTGGTTAGAATTTGAATGATTTAATCATTCTGTATAGTGTTTTTCTTAGCGTTTGTAAATAGTAGAACCTGCAGGTTCCTGTTTGTATCTCTCAATTTACTGTTGTCTGTTTAATAGCAGTCGTTTCCCATAATGCCCTTTGCAGAACAATCAGCTGTTTTCTGTGTAATCAATGTTCATACAGGTTAGAAACCATCTTTAAACAGCATGACTTGGTTTTTAATGGTGTTGATTATTTGGGACACGTAATTCTACAAAATGTCTTGCACCTCAGAAAATCTTTAAGGAGATTTGTATCCAAATCATGCTCTAACTTGGGAAAGTGGGAATGTTTAAGTTTTGGGCCTTTTGATGAAGATACACAGTTTGTATTAAGAAGCTGGAAACAGTGAACAGGTTCTCAAAATACTAAAAAAAAATAATATCAAACGTAGAAAAATATACGCATGAAACCAGTGTGTATTTGGCACATATTAAGATGACTTCTTTTGGGGTCATTTTGATTGTAGATAGAGAAGATTGAGTGGGACACCTGGACATGCGTTCTTGGTCCTACTTGTGAAGGAATTTGGCCCATGCACAGCGATGTGACTGTTGTAAATGCAGCTAGTCTTACAAAAGATGGAACACTACTAGCTACAGGAGATGATTTTGGTTTTGTGAAGCTGTTTTCATATCCAGTGAAGGTAAGAAGAGTATTTATTTCTGTGATTAGAAACCACACAAGAAAAGGAATTGAGGAAGATGTTGCTCGCAATACGTCCGACCGCTAATGTGTAAATTCTTTGTGCTCCAGGGCCAACCTGCAAAATTCAAGAAGTATGTGGGTCACAGCGCGCAGGTAACCAACGTGCGGTGGTTACACAATGATTCTGTGCTGCTGACTGTAGGTGGTGCTGATACGGCTTTGATGATCTGGACCAGAGAGTTCTTGGGCATTCAGGAGAGTAAGCTGGTTGATAGTGAAGAATCAGACACAGATGCAGAAGAAGATGGAGGTAAAAAGGATTGTATAAAATATGTCTTTAATTTAGTCTTCATTCCACAGAGACTCACGCAGGTGTTTAACTTGAAGTGGGCAAGAAACTTTTGTGTGAGAAAGTTCAGTGCAGGGAGAGCTTGGTAGGATTTGTTTCCTTCCTTTTATTGGTGCAGATCTTGTTTTCTACTCTTCCACTCTGAAACAAGGGTAGTTTGTTTTATTTTATGTTTTATTTTTCTAAGGTTATGATAGTGATGTTGCAAGAGAAAAAGCAATTGACTATACCACTAAGATCTATGCAGTAAGCATCCGAGAAATGGAAGGGACAAAACCACATCAGCAGCTGAAGGAAGTTTCAGTAGAAGAGAGGTATGTCACACAAAGGCATTGGTTTCCAAATGTACGTTGCATTCTTTTGAATCTCTTGTCCTTAGAAACAAGGCAGGAATTTTAAAAGTCACAAGATAACATTTAAAATGGTGTTCACAGGGTACAACATGTTAATGCGATGGAGAAGAATGTGTCTTGTGTAAGTAAACCACCTGCGAGCGTTGCGTTCTCTGCTGTTCACATAAGCAGTTATATGCTTTCCTAATTAGTAGGTGTAGCTGTGCATATGTCTGCAGGAAGGCGTCTGCGACAGGGTGAGCTTGTAAATACTTTGTGGTTAAGGCTTCTGGTGACGTTTGCTTTGAAAGATTTTTGGTTGCTTATAATTGTGTTGGGTTGATACTGCTAAAGCTGAAGTTCCCCAAGGCACACATCGGTCTTAGGCTGAATTATTCTGAAAAAAATAAGGAGAACAGTAGTGGAGAGGACAGTAAAGGAAAGAGGTAAGACACTGGTGCACTGTAGGATCCCTGCTGCAGGTGCTGCAGAAGATGTGAGCTATGCATAGAAAGAGGCCAGGATGGCAAGAAGAAAGTGCTCTGGAGCCTGTGGAGAGCGGCCTTCTTGCCTTTCCTGTCACAGAGCTGCTTGCTGATGGTCAGCAAATTGAGCATTTTTACAGGCAGCCTCAAACTCTGAACCACCTCATTCCCTGCTGCCAGCTGAGAGGAGTGCAGCTGAATTTGCCAGAAGACTGCACGCTCTCGGCTGCGAGTGGGGAGCGTTTAAGCAGCTCTTTGGACAAATGCCTAACACATAATTATATTTAGCAGTTTAAGCTCTAAGGTTCTTTTACTTGACTGCTGAAAACTAGTGGCAACTTCTGAGACTTCTGGCTGTAACTCCTATGATGTCCTGATTTGGAAGATAGAAAATGGAGTTAGTAATATTGCCTAATCTCACACAGACCTTTGTTGAAAAATAAATTAGTTTATGTTTTCAAAGCTCTCAACGCAGTGCTGAACATCATGGACAGAAAGTAATAATTTTTTCACTCGGCATTTGAATAGGAGAACAAATGTTGGGTGTGAAAAATGAGAATAAAAAATATTGCACCCCTTTTTTTTCATCACAGCGCTTTAACAAAAAACATGCAGCAGAGGATTAGTGATTTTTTTCAATAAAATGTTGGACCTTTTCTTTTTCACTTCTCTTAAGGATATCTCTTTCCATTTTCTCATATGAAGTCTTTGTTCCTCCATTTTCCTATGAGAAGGCATTGTGTTTTATCTATTAAACGTGAATGGTTTTGAGACTGAGTTTTAAAAACAAAAAAATGTTTTGTTTTAGGCGAATACTGGTAAATTATGACATGTGAAGTAACAAGTGCCAATGGTGCAACGGCCAAATGTTTTACACCAGAAACCCTGGTACCTTCCAGCTGCTTTATTCTGCTTTGATGATGCAAAAGCAACTGCAGAGTGAGTTTAATTGACCGATTAAGCTGGGTTTGCAGTTGTTTTGTACTAATGAATTACCAGCAATATGGGCGCAAGCATTTGTCTCTCTGCAGCTTTTCAGCACTGTTTTCAGTCAGGGGTGAAGATCGCCGCAGCCCCTTTAGGTGCCTAGGAGGCTTTCCTTCTCTGGAACCTGGGTGTGATGCCCTGCTTCTCAGAGGAGGATCTCAGTCTGCCACATACACATCAGGCTTCCTGATTTGGGAGTCTCTCAGTCCTGTGCTGCAAAAGCTGACTGAGCTGAACTGGCTGCGTTGCTGTGGAGAAAGGCACTCCTGAAATGAACAGGCACTTGGCCTTTTTCAGCCTTTTTAACAGAACACCCCATACCTGCAAAACAGGATGTAGTGAGATGCTGATAATCCGTGATGCAGGGAAAATGTGATTTGTGCTACCCAGCACTACAAAGCAACACTGAAGCTGGGAGCTCCTCTAGCGTTTCCACACTGCCCACTCTGTTTGTGGCTGGTGGGCCTAATTAAGTGGGTAGATGCCTCCTCTGCAGTGAGGATGCCTCCAATTTCCATGATAGTCTCTTCTTAATGACTGTACATGAAAATAGCCTTAAGGAATAATCTAGCCCATGACAAGCTCTAGACTGAAGACAGCAAAAACAAAGGTTTTCATTTTCTCCGTATCTTTTTTTCTTCTTACTAACTCTATGTAATCAATGCTTTTGTACTTTATTTTAAAAAATAAACCCATGTAACTATCTTTTCCTTCTTTTCTGCTAAGGAGTCACAGCTATTTACACAATTGTTTTTTTTATATGTTCTGTTTATAATCGTACCTTTGGTATCTAGAGTTTGCCATTCTGGTAAATTTGTTAACAGATCACATACTTCACATATATAGCTTGCTAGTCAAAGATACAGGCAATTCCCCATCTTCATCAGATCAGTGTAAATTACCAAAATTTATAGTCAAATGATTAGAAGCCGAAATGGTATGGTGAAATGTAGGCAAAACTGCCTAATGGTGAAATTAAAAGTCTGCAAGTACTCATCTGTCAGTGTTCAGGAAAATTTAAATTCTAAATCAGCGGGTCTTCAGGATGTGGAGCCTTGAAATCTCTGTGCACAGGGCCCAGTGAGATGGCAAAGTCTTATCGAGCCCAGGTCACAAAGTTTGACATTTTCTGCCAAAGGCACAGCTGAAGTAGCCTCCCTCTCCCAGTCCCTTCAGATGTGAAGAAGGGAGCCAAGAGGATGTATTCCATTCTCTTTTCAGGCAGGTATGTGGGAAAACCTGGTAGTCTTTTGAGGGGAAAGATTGTCTGGAGAAAATATTCCAAAGCCCAAATCTTTCCTCTTTGTCCTTGTGCTGTCCGTCTGTATGAAGACGCCAAAGATTGTGCGTTTGATGGGATTTGGGCACTATGCATACTCTGAGGTTGATAACACACCGTCATATCTTTGAGGGTTACGTTGGAAGCTGGCAGGCCACTTCCGATAAAGGCAGGGAGTTAATCGCAAGGCCTGAGAAACGGCCACCTCATGGCATTGCAAAACGCAGCAAGGTTCTAAGAAGAAAGAAGTCTCCCCCTTGCTGTATTCTCATTGTGTGTCTGAGAAAGGATACTTGTGAGCTGTTTGTAGGTATAGTGGATAGAAGCCCAGAATTAAACAAAGTTAATTTAAATTAAGGAGAAAAGAAAAAAGAGAAGGAAAAATATAAGCTTCCAGCTCAAGCAAGAGACAGGAATAGCTGGGACTGTTGCTCTGAGCTGCTTCTTGGGGGCCAAGACTTTAAGCTCACTGTGTTCCTTGCTTTCAATAGTAATATTCAGAAGGTGGATTGTTACTTAAAAAGTTATTTCCTTGCTTATATAATACAAATACACATCAAAGATACTATATGACACCGAGGAGAGTGTTTTGGGTCAAGAGGATGGCCGTTTTATTTTCCTCTGTATTACAGCTGCATTTCCATCTTTTTAACCTTTGTGTTTGTTGGAATAAGCTTGCAGGGCTCTCTGCTTCAGTAATGTTAGAAGTGGTGAATCTGAAAACCTTGAAGTACATTATCATTAATGGTGAACATTCCTTATTACCTTGTAATTACAAATTGTTGTACAATTTGATCTGGGGAACTTTGACGTGTCTCCTGAGGAGACTGCAAGTATGTGCTTGAGAGCCAATAGAAGCAGTGCTGAGCTACAAGGGGAAAGCTTTGCCTCAAACATCCCCACTCTGGAGAGGAATCAACAGTTCACAGATGGCTCCCCCAAATTAGCGTGCAGACTTTGTGTCAGAAGAGAGGAGTCAGCAATTCTTGTCCCTTCTCTTCCCCGTCATGAGGAAGAGCATAGGACAGATTTGGTCTAATACTCGCTACACGCTAACTGTGATTTGGGGCAGCTGCTGTGCATCCTCTGGTACTGCCTCGCATGTGCTCCGGCCTTAGTACAACCCAGCAAGATGAAAAGGAAATCCATATTCCTCTGGTCTTCTCCAGATCTCCAGGGTATTGGGCCCCTAAGCAAACGGGATAGTGATGTTTAATGACCATAAAGGGCAAAAATTGTGTATGCGACAAACTTGGGATTATATTAAGGTTTTTCCTTAGAAAAGAAAATGGAAGCCCATTATCAAATGTACTTTTCCCGTCTCATTTATTTACGTAATGAAAATAAGGATTCTGCAAATATCTTGGAGGAACGTAGAAGTTACGTGATAGATGGGACTTGAAATAAATCATGGTCTGTTTTTTTTGTGGGGGACCCAAGGTTTACTGTCAGCAGCTTTAGGATGGAAAAATCACAGGAGAGATGAGGCTGAGGAACAGTTTTAAATGGCTTGCAGTTGTATTAGTCGGTGCATTTGGCTAAGATGATTCATTGACTGTTGTTTCTCTCTCCTCTCTCCAACCTTCTTGTTTTTCTTCTTCTCCCTTTCCATGTCTGTCCTCCCATCCACCTGCCCTTATTTTCTCTTCCTTTCTTGCTCCTCTGGTTGGCATCCTCTTTGCTCTGCTGGTGTGGTACAGGAGCGGGGTGCCAATGCGAGGTGCTGCAGGAGCAGTCTCACGGTGTGGGAGCTCCAAGAGCGGTGCTCCCACACCACGGGACCACTTGGTCACTGGTGGGACTGTCCCAGACAATCCAGGACAATTGTAAGCTATGCTGTGTGTTGCACAGGAGTTGTGCTTCATTTCAGAAGAGGGCTAACTTTTGAGCTGGGACCGTTTTTACTGGCAAAGAGTTGATATGATAAGAAGTAAAGCAAGCTTGCGTGAAGACTGTGTGTTACTAATACGAAAGACAAAGACGTATTTGCATTTTGCATTCTACTAACTGCTAACAGATATCCTGTGTTTGCAGCTTTCGTGTAGTTTGATTTGCATGACTCTACAGAAACTGACAGCTCTTGTAATATACCTGGTGATGGAAAACCCTTTAAAGCAGGATGAACATGTAGAAAACAAAAAGCAGCACTGGCATGTTTGTCTTGTTTTCCATTTTCTTTCCGTGCTGACTTGTCTCACTCTCCGAGTTCACTGTCTCTGAGCCTGCTCTTGGTGGTGTTGCTATGCATCGTTTGTAACCACATGTTCTGATAAGGATTAGAAGGTAAAGAAGGTGAAGGAGTTGGACTTTCTCCAAATATTATTCTTTTGATGATTTCTTTACAACAACGTGAGCTGAATTAGATAAGCTTCCAAGCTAGCTTGGGCTAGCCTCCACGAGCAGTGGGAACAACAAGCCTTTGTGCCACAAACTGAGTTATCAGACATGTGGTTACGCACTTTGTTCATGCACTTTTACGTGGGCGCTCTGTGGGTGCAGTGTAAAAGCTTTGAATGTGAATCTGTGTTGTTTTCATGTGTAGGCGGGAACTATTTGAAATGTACCTGCGAAAACACATCTTTGGGCTGGAGAAAACAACTTTGGGTTTATTCCAGCACAAAGCTACTGTTTGAGTAGCATCCGCTGGAATATTCACTTTTACTTTCTCAACAGCATTGTGTCAAGTTAACGCATCCTAAATGTATCTGGCAGCGCGCTGGTTCCATTGTGTTTGCCCCAAGGCTTGAACACACTGTGAGTGGTATTTTCATAGTCCCTGCCAACCTCCTGAACTTGGAGTCAATCCTGCTTCTCCCACAGGTCAGCACAGAGCTGGCCCAAAGGTCTTTTTTGTTTGTGTGACACTTAGCGGGTGTGGAGATGAGGGATACCAGTACTGTCACAATGCACAACACGTCACCAACATTTTTCTCTCTGAACTTGAGCACTCTCTGCACTGAGGTTTGTTGTGCAGCTTGTGGTCCAGGGCAGACCAAAAAAGTGTTGTTTTTGAGGTGTTCTGTTACGCAGAGAAAGGATGCTGTTGTGTCTGCCTGTTACGTTTCTCCACCAGCCCAAAAGTTCTCCAGATACTATTGGTTGAATATTTTTGCTTATACAATGAGCACAGATTCAAAACACGTCAGAGTTAATATAAGGAATAACAAAACACATAGAATCATAGAATAATTAAGGCTGGAAAAGATCTCTTAGATCATTGACTCCAGCCTGTGACCTACCACCACCACTCAGCTCATGAAAAAGACTCTTTTCCTCAAACATCATCGCAAACCCCAAAAGAAGCCTGAGGGAGGTGAGACCTTCCAGAGTATGCTAAAGTTGTGTTGATTCTGATGCTTTGGTAGTCTGTGGAGAGAGTTCTCCTGAAGCCCCGTGACCTGAGGTATTCAAAAAAAACAGGAATTGACTTTCTGCATAAACCATGTTAGGATGTGTTCCCTGGAGGTGGTTTGGCAAAGGGGGGCTGAGGGCTCTCCCAGCCAGCCCTGTCTGTGCAGGGTGTTACGTACAGCAGATCTCTGCACGACAGGGCCAGCTTTACAAGATGTTTAGAACAATGAACTTGTTAAAAAATAAAGGTGTTCAGATTTCATTCAGAAGCGATTACCCTTCTTACTAATCTGCTTTTCTGCTTGCTTCACCTTTGGAGCCTGCACTAGAATGCTGAGTGAATGCACTGACTGTAGCTTCCCGTACAAAATCCCAAAATGACATCCCCACCCGACGTCCTGCAATACCTTTTCTTTTGTTTTTAAAGAGTGCATCAGCATACATGTTAAATCACAAATACTGTAACGACGCTAAGGCTTTTGCAGTGCTGTGCTTTTCAAAAATAACGTAGATTACAGTCCATGTTTCCCTCTGGTTTTGTTTCAGCTTTCCCTCGATCCACTGTAGTACAGAGTAGGATATTTTTGTACTGAATACTGTTCTTTTTTATTGTCCTGTGTGATCTACACCGTGTAAAGGAAAATAGCAGCAGAAGTTGTACGTAAAACTCCTATGTATGTTGGGATGGGAAAATCCCATTCACAGAATTCACAAAATCTTTTCACTGCTTCTTAAAGTTCTAGGGGGTTTTGCAGCAGTTTTAGAGCACTTGGGAGTCCCCCTCTGTCCTGTTAACTAGTGTCAGTGTACTTTTAAAAGCTGTTTTTGCATTTTGTCTGAAATAAACAATTCCCATCTTTTTTTAAACCTTGGATTTTTAAATTCTCTTGTCCAAATAAACCCACCAGTAGTGGATCACCTCACCTCTCTTTGAGCCTTGCTTTTTCTTCTTGGGAGCAGTTTTTGGGAGCTCATAACAATTTTAGTATGTAGCACCCCGATCCATTCCATCTCCAGTTAGCAGCCATCTAAATGCACGTTAGTCTCCCTTTTGGATTCTCTTCAGTTCATTCTCTACCCATTTCTGCTGGGCCCAGCCCATTGCCTTCTCCCTGTGAGGACATTTGTGTCCATCTGTCCCCGCTCCAAACCTCACTGTTTGTCACTTTCAGGCAATGTCGTTTCTGAAGATCCAGTTCTGTTCTTGTTGGCCTCAGAACAGAGTATTTGCGTCCTCACCAGTTTACTACCGATGCAGGCAGTGTCTCTCATCAGCGAGCAATTGTGCCATGTGCTCTAAAAACATGAGCTGGTTGTCCCCATAGAATTTATCATTTTCTCTTCCTTATTTTCTGTCTAAAAGGATCTAGCTTCCCTTCCCCCTCCCCCTCCCACTTTAGCCCTACTCTCCAAGATCATGTCTTTTTTTCTCCCTCAAGGTGCCCCTCTCTCCCAAGCCCCCATTCCTCCTTCCCCACTGCCCCGCTCTCAGTGTGTCCATCTGTCCTGCTCTGTCCTGCTGCTGCCTGTTCACACACACACACACACACCCCCCCAGGATTTATGCTCCTCTTCCTGCTCAGGGGTCGTGGTTGTTTCAGGTAGCCAACTTGCTTGGGTGAGAGTGGGGCAGTTGTCACTTGCACCTTTTCCTATTTCTGCATGAGGACCTGTGAAGACACTGGATGAGGTTTTGTCTGTCGAAAGCTGGAGTTAGCTCCCAGCCCTATAACGGTACATACTTGTGTAAGCCTGTCATCGAGATAATCGTTAGTAACAGAAATTTTATTTGCTGTATTCACAGTATCTAAAGAACTGAAAGCCCTCTAATGTCTGACTGTGTCTTATCTTCCCTGGAACTCATTCACCCTGTAACGTAATATAAGCACATTTATTTTCAATTACTGGAAAGAAACCGTTAATGCTTGTATTATGTTTTAACTTGCTTTCCTTTGGAGGCAGGGAATTGTCAAGTAAGTACTAACAACCCAGAGCGCAGAAAAAGCAGATTGCTGTGAATGTACAGTGCAGATTGCTTAGGTCAAAAAGGGTAAATATATGTCATTTGCTACAGTGTGAATTTCTTGTCTTGACACTGCCATCTTACTTGTCAGCGTGTATCAGGCGTAGTCACAGACTTGTGAAGAGCGACAAGACTTCTTTAACTGTTGACAAATTGATGCTGCTTTACGTGTGTTTTATCAAGACGATAACGAGGCAGTGAATGCATACGTGTGTGTATGTGCATATATACATACATGCATTTGTACATGTATGTATGAATGCACACAGCGCTGCTGCTGGTGTGTACTGTGAAGAGCGATCTACAAAAGTAAATGTGTGTACTGTGTACGTTTCCAAATGAAGCCTCATGCTTACACTCTGGCGATGATCAGTCACGTCGGAGTGGTAGCGTTCTCTTGCTGTCGTAAAAAATTTTCTGGCTTGCTCTTGTTGTAAACCTTAAGTGATACTCCCAGGTAAAGCAATGTAAACATGATCCATTTGTAAAGTACGCTAAAACAGAAAAAAGAGTAGGAAGCATACAGGAAAACTGTCATTATTTTCCCAAGTGCTGATTCGAAGGCCTTAGCAAATCTGGGCTGAGATAGCTTTTGCTGCTGTAGCGTCACGTAATGATTTTATTTTGTAAGAGAATTAAGTTTTGTAATAGTTTCCTCCTCCCCTTCTCTGCTGGTGACTGCACTGCGATTCGGTCCAGTTACCACTGCTGGTTATGTAACGTGACTTGATTGACCACTTCCAGAGAAAATAAAGGTACTTGTTTCCCTGTGAACAAACAAGTACAAGCTGTCCCCGTAAGTAAGTTGGCCTAGCAGCGAACAATTCCGAGGCCAAATTGCAGGCTGAACCAGCGTAGAGAACAAGCAGCCATTGTCTGAAATTCTCAGCAGTGCTTTTGACACTGGGAAGTTTCTACCGGTTTGTATCCCTGTCGGGCACCTGAAAATAAACACACAGGTGGAATTATGTTCTCCTCCAGTATAAAGTGTGCAGGAAGCATGGATGCGGCTTCCTCTTTTTTCCCTCCGTCCTGTAGGATCTTTAGCTCAGAGTTTACCCGGGGATGCCAGGGCACGATGCTTCTGAATTTGTAGACTGGTGCACTCTTTAATTTCTGTTTTAGTTCTTGCTGGCATGCTTGAACGGCATGGTTTGTGCTGCCAAGGAATGACGGGAGACTCTAAAAGTGCTTGTGCATGAGTAAATGGTCAGAAGTACACCTAAACTGTATTAAGTTTCTTACTTGGCTTTGTTTGCTGCTTACAAGGGGATCAAGGTAACGCTTTCGCTCTTTTAATGTCATGAGATCACTTGCTAACGTACTGTGCTAGTACTTAGTGAGTTTGTTTGTTTGCTTGAGAAATGGGTTAGTGTGTTTACCTCCAGCTTTGTTCTGTCTTTTGTAGAGCAGGTTTCCGTGCTACCCGCTGCTGTACCGAGTACCCTAGCTGTGCAGCACCAAGTGCTCCAGCTGTGCATTTTGTCGCTTGTTGCCTTTCACACCTTCCATGAAGGGTGTGTTTCCAGAAAAAGCAGCGACCTCTAGGCAAAAGGGATTTCATTCTTCTGCAGTTAAATTTTGCAAAACGAGAACTGGCGGTAGTCTCAGTATAAGGGCAAGAACAATCTAATTTTCACCACATACAGAATGTGTATCAAGTTCACACCTTTTTGAAATCTTGAACTGGGGAAGTGCTTTCCAAATGCGAGTGCTGATGAAATAAAGCGAGGCCAGGCGTTTTGGTTTTGCACTTACAGCGCCCCACTGCTGTTTACCCCAATCTCCAGAATCTGCAGCTGGAGTTCAAAGGCGTGCAGCGGGGTGGGGTTTGTACCAATGACAGCAGCCATCAAGTGAGGGTTTGGAGCAAGCAGTTAACCATAGTACCTGGGTTTAATCTTTTGCCATCCCCACTTACACCCCAACCTTCTAGCAAGACCTATTTTCTAAGTAAAAGATGATCAAACGTGGTAAAGAATCTAGGCCAGATGCCGATGGATTAAGTTTGCTATGGGTTAAGTTAACTTGTATAGCTCTGTTCTACTGCTGACAGGAGTAGAATTAGCCCTCAGGAATTTCTGTTAACATAAAGGGAGAACCATTAAATTAACACAACAGTCATGGAAAGTGGAACCAGTGCAGCAGGCATTTGATTGTGTAAGGTCATGAACTTCTAGAGGCTGAGCTCCCTCTGCTGCTCTTAGGTTTGTGCCTCTTTGGGTTTTTTTCTCAGAAGGATCAATAGTTGCAGCAAAGGTTTTGTCTTTCATTTGCACAAATCCAATTTTGTTTAGGTCTGTGTTCTCCACTTGTCTTTTTAGCTACTTTTAGTAACTCTAATTATATAAAAAGGCTTTGATGGCCGTAGCTTCCGTTAAATTCACACGGATGAATGACTTTTACATTCTAAAGTGCAATCATTTTATCGCTAATAAGATTTGGAGAAGACTTTATTAAAGTCATGTCAAGGTTTCATGATGGAATTTCTCAGGAGAAGTGAGGTTGGGGAAAGGTCAGCTGCCAGCTGGAGAAAATCTTTCAGATCATTTCCGAAAGCAACAATTTACCGTCATTTAGTATTCAAGGATTTTCCCATGGATTTATATCATTAAGTTCTTTAAAAAAATAGTGTAAGGTGGTCTGTTTTGCCACCCATCCACAATATCTACATCAATGCTGTTTCTGCTCTTTCCATCACAATGTGTACGATTTCCGTCAGTTTATTGTGCAATAATATTGTATTATTTCAGTCAGCTCATATTGTTGCAGTAGTGGCCATTTCCTGCTCACGTACAAAACATATGCTGTGGTTGTGAAGGTTTTATTTTACTTTCCAATATGTTGATTGTCTTCTTTTTTGAACGTGTGTTTCAGGCCACCAGTCAGCAGAGCTGCTCCTCAGCCTGAAAAACTGCAGAAGAACAATATCAACAAAAAAAAGAAACTGGTTGAGGTCAGTCTTAACACTTGTTCATTTTCTTTAGAAGTAATAAGTGCTAAGTGCTGGGTGAAGTTAATCCCTGTTTTGAGCCCATCTAAAGTCGTGTATAGGTAGAAGAGAGAATTTTTTTTGAAAGTGCTTTCAACCTTGGTGAGAAACCCCAGAAGAACAAGGATAACTGATTAATTGTTGATTAATTTTCTATTGCCTCTGCAAGATATTTGTAGCTTGTGTAAGTACTTCAAAACTGTGCTTATGTGGTCCAAACTCTCCAGTTGCCTTGTTTCTTCTTTCATTCCACTCTCACTCTTTCTTTTTGTTTTATTTGCCCAGGAGCTGGCTTTAGACCACGTTTTCGGATACCGAGGATTTGACTGTCGCAACAACCTTCATTACCTGAACGATGGTGCTGATATTATATTCCACACAGCTGCAGCAGGCATAGTTCAAAATCTTTCTACTGGTAACTCAACTTGAAATAATACTTTCAGATAAAAAAAATGCTGCAAGAGTAAGATATCTCTGATTGAAAGTCTTTACTTGTTAACATTCCTGTTACCTCCTCACATTTTGCAACTTGCTATGTACTTAAAAAACCATTTAGATGGCTAGTGTATGAGATTGACGGTTTCTCCTGTTCAGGGCATCCTGCAGAGCCATCCTGTTCTTTCAGCAGGTAGGAGATTCTGCTGGGCACTGGAATCAAAACCTGCTCTGTTTCTGCTGGCATGCCCGCTGCAGATGCAGGAATGGCTTTTTCAGAGGAGAGAGCCTGGGTCATGAAATGACGACTACCCCTGAAAACGTTAGGAGCAGTAACACCCATTGTTCCATTTTGAGTTGTTTTAGCAAAATCACGCTCCAGGAAAGGTACATTTTGATGCAGTCCAGTGCCAGCAAGTTGCTCTTTGGAAGAGGCAGAAATATTCCCTGCCTTTTGGGTAACGAAAAGGAGGAAAAACACCCAAAACTTCTCTGGCCCGAAGTTGTAGCACCAATATCTCCACATTCTTTGTATATCTCAAGAAACGAAAACAGAAATAAAAGGAGTCTGGGCTTTTATTTTATTCCCTTGTGGTTTACTAAATATTGGGGGGGTTTATATACGTATGTGTGTTAATGGTTACATTCATAGCGCCCTCGGTAATGGTGCCTGGGAATGAGAGCAGAGGAGCTGCTGGCATAGTGCCTGCCCTCCCCGCCTCCGGCCCCTGCAGAGCACAGCAGGAGTGTCCCCACGAGCTGCTTGAATAGTCCGGGCTTCACCGGTGGTTCTTCTTCAATAATATTGTGAATAAAACCGTGTTTGAATTTTATTAGGTAGTCAGAGCTTCTACCTGGAGCATACTGATGACATTCTCTGCCTAACTGTGAATCAGCACCCAAAGTATAAAAATATTGTGGCTACCAGCCAGATCGGTAGGTGACTCTCTGTATAACAAAGTTTTACTCAAAAATTATCAGGGGCACTGATTTATTTTGGGCTTTTCTGTGTAGGAATTTTAAGAGGACAGCCCAGAGTTGCTGTCCTCAAACTTTGAGTTTAAAGAGGTAATCAAGTTTCAGGGTTTTGTTACGATTACAGTTTAATCTCCGATTGCAAGTCATTGGGTCTTAGAGTTAATTGTCATATAATCATATTTCAGAAAGCGAGCTTTGATAAACTGCATGAAATCATCTCATTAGTCTGTAATCATAAGATTTATAGAATCCTCCCTTTTGTTCCTGCACCCGAGGCACGTGTTTAGCAGTAAAATGTGTAGCAGTGAAAATGCAATATTGAAAGTTTGCTCCACAGAAGTATGAAAGCTGCATGGAAAAGGAAAGAAATACAGGGAGAGCTCGGTGGAAGTTAGCACACGTGTAAGGAGCCAGGTTGTTTATTATTTACAGGGGAAGTCCTGACAGATTCCCTAGAGCAGGAGTAAACGTTGTATGGGAAATGTAAGGTCATGTGTCCCAATCCTTGAGAGGGATCTGCTGCCTTTCCCTTAAACCGGCTTAATAGCGGAGTAACTAACTTACTGTAATTCATATTGTGTTGTAAGGAGACTCGAGTCAATAAATTCTGTAATAAGTAACTTAACAGGGGGCAGAAGAATGGCCGTAGACAAACTCCTTGACAAACCATCTTTGCCACCCGTACCAAGCGCTGACGTTTCAGGCTGAGCGTTGAGTAAGCCCCAAAATGTGAACATGCTGTCGGAGCTCCAGTTCAAACTGCTGGCTCCTCTAGTGCAGAGAAGGTGACTCTTCTGGTAATAAGAGCCCATGAAATCAGTGTTTCTGATTTTGCTTGCTATTCTGTAGAACTGCAGATCCATTTCACCTTTAGATGTAATAATTTTTGAAAACTGCATGTCTCTTTAGCATTTCTTTTAAATACCATTTTTGAAACTCGGAAGTACTAAATATTGTTGCGATATTTGTGTATAAGAAACAATATACCCAAAAAAGTTCAACAATATTCCTGCTTATTTGTTCTGTTGATTTAATCCATATCCATTTTCAAATTTTTAATTTATTTTTTTTTTCCTTCTGGTGCTGATGCTGGCACTTCAGCATTAGAAACATGACTTATTTCACCTATTGTTTTCCCTTGGTGCTTCCTCATTTGCCATTGCTCTCACCATGCAGGTGATATGACAGAATTCCCAGGTAAGGCCGATTCGTTTGTGAATTTTAGTCAGCAGAGTTATGTAAAAGTTTCATGTTCTCCCATTGTATCTGTGTGAAACGCGGATACAAGCGAAACATCCACAGACAATTTCTTTTGCATGAGGTTCTTCATAAATGTTACATTGTTCTTTTAGAATTTGTCCTACTTCATGGAATACAACAATTTCCCCCTGTGTGGGTT
>WEIS01111922.1:0-12671 GCA_013389965.1 Todus mexicanus | reverse complement strand
TACTTTTTTCCTTTTCAGTCTGTTCCTCCATTCGTGTCCCTCTGACTGCAGAAGAAACCAACCCCTGTGTGCATCACTCTATGCTGAACATTGCACGGTGTCCAATCTTGGCACACTTGCTATGGGGTGTCCTCGGCTTTCATTACTAAATGATACTCCCCTCACATTGAATTCTTGAGAACTGCAACAAAATTTCTATGAATGCTGTTTTCTGTTGTTTCAGGAATAGTCAAACCACAAGAGCTGAGCTCCCTCTGATCAAAGCGTGTGGCTTTTCCACTGGACATTGGTCACAGCCAGTGGTGTGCCCACTGTGAGGGATTCAGGGAAATTTTGTCACAGCTTCTCAAAAGCCTTCAGAATTGACCACACACTGAGTTTCAATGTGGGAGATGCTGAAGCTTGAAAAAACCCCCCACTTTTATTTTCTTTCATAATGCTTTGCAGAATTGCTGGGATCTGAATGCACAAACCTTCCGGCAGCAGCAGGGCCACTGCCTTTTCTCTCCTCAGCAATTCCTCACCATTTCACGTGAGCAGGTGAAAAATCTGTGCTCTTTCTGCTTTTGTATGATTTTTCAATGCAGCAAAGCTGCGCAGTGCCTGAAAATGTCAAAGGTAATTCCATTTATTATTTTTTTAAATAAAAGACCATCAAAGCGAACTTTGGGAAACAAAATTGGCTGAGCAGGAGAGAACATCCACACACTCATCTCAAATGTGCTTTCAAAGCAGCACAGAAAACCAAATCTGCATCGCTTTCGGTGGAGCCACTTAACCTACAGGGACAGAGTTGTGAGATTCTTTCAGAAAACACAAAATATTGCTGTGAATGTTTCTGTAAGATTTATTCAAAGTCCAGAATGCTCCGTGGCCCTGGAAATCAATGCTTTCTTGCACTGCTTGCAAAAGTCCCCACAGTGCCCTAAGGAAATGGCAAAGCCAAAACGTGGATGTCGACACTAGGATGCATAAATTTGCTTCAGTTTTAACAACTCTGTTCTCTTTGAATCATTTGTTTCCCAAATGGACTTTAATAGCCCAGCACTTGTCTACCATTGCTCTTACTCAATCTAATTTATAGAAAAAAAGGCAAGTTCTGCTGTACTCTATCCTCTTTAACTAGTGCTTAACTCTTATCCTGGCATCAACAATAGGTTGGGCACTGCAGGAGACTTTAAATTCATGGGCACGTGATGCAGCATGTCCACTCAGCAAGCAAAAACTGAAAGAAGAAAAAAGTTGTAACTTGCTCCATAAGTTTGTTGCAGGTGTTGATGTCTCAGGGAGCAACGGAGTGGTGATAAAACAGAGGAAAGAAAACTGAGTATGGTAAATTTGGGATTAGGCAGGTTATAGAAGAAAAACCCAATCCAAAACTAGACTTTTCATAGATGGAGAATCTATCGCTCTTTCCAGTTGCATTTATATGTCCCTAAATTGAGGTATTTTGTATAAAAGCAATCCTAACAATGTTAAAAACCTTTCACTTTTCAAACCGCCTGAACTACAGAAGACAACTTTCAATCAAGTTCACATGAAGAAGTTACTTTTGTAGTCCCACAGTCATCATCATCATCGAATGGCTTAGGTTAGAAGGGACCTTAAATATCCTCTAGTTCCAACCCTCCTGCCATGGGCAGGGGCACCTCACGCTAGGCCAGGTTTCTCAAAGCCCCATCCAACCTGGATGCTATCTGACAAATACAGTTACCACATAAGAAATCATTCTCTTCTTTTATATATAATTACTCCAATTTATTATGTAATTAAACTGTTATGTCCACAAAGCAAGAGACAAGATCTCACAAGATGCTTCAACTGGGCTTTGACTTGATTTCAAAGGTTCCTGCTAAAAACCCACAGTCCAAATTCACACCACCAAATTGAACTCAGGAGTGATGCTGTTATGCTTAACGAAATCATATCAATACAACTGAATAGAAGATTCAGATCAGGCCTGGAGAGTTTACACTGCAACATATCCAGGGTAAAAAGGATGTGATACATAAACACGGCATCAGCGAAGAGGAAGGTGGAAAAATACGTTACTGACAGTTTGCCAACATGAGAGGGCTCATGTTGAAGCTTGTTTAACCCTGACCATCACCAACTGATACGTTAACAACCTTTAACACTAGATTCAATAAAACATGCCATTTATAACCTGAAATGGGTTTTACAGAGTCACTGGTTCGCATCTCATTATTAAACTCATTGCTGACCTCTAGAGACAACTGCCGTGACAATACATATTATCAGCTCCCTACCCATAAAATATTTAAAAGGAGGTGTAAAAAAGAAAAGAATGAATCTCAAAGAAGTGTGCAGTGAATAAGAAAATTAAAGGGGCAGAGACAAAGGCTAAATAGGTACGATCCTTTCACTCTACGATGAGCAAAAGAGAAAATAATCTATGCGGTTTATATCTTGCTTGTATAACTGCAGGCTATAAAATAATAAAATAGCTGCGCTTTCTGAGGCTCTCCAAAAGATTATAGATGATATAAACCTGTTTCAAATTAGATGCCACCCACTAGAATCATGTCATCTACTGAAATGAAGGATTTCATGTCTTATCAGAAAGCTGTTATTGTAGCTATACATCACAAAGCCACACACTTATGGTTCTCAAGGTAAGTGATTTCTCAGTGTGTCATGTTGTCACCCAGAAAAACATGAAACATTTTCTTTGGTGCTTGAAAAACGCTTTGCTTATGAAAATATGGTATTTATGAATGCACAGTTGCAATTAATAAATAGGCAAGAGTAAGAAAAATAACTGCACTAAATAATTTATAGACATTAGCATCATCCTGTGCTCAGACCATATAGGAAAAGACAGCAACACAGCTATCAGGCAAGTTCTTTCTGGGGGTGGGCAGCTTCCCCTGGCAAGCACTGTGCACGGGGATATCAAAACCAGGCTGGAGTATGGGCTGTGAGGAACAGCCTGCCCTCAGCAATATTTTAGAGAGCTCCACCGAATGCAGTTGTGGAGCTGGTAAAGGCACAACCAACCTTTCCTACATGTGCTTTCTATCCATATGTCTCCAAGTACACCATGCCACTGGTTTACAACGGGGAGCAGGCAAATGCCTGTTGCCCCGGGTTGTGTGGTGCCTTGAGCAGCGCTGGCAGCAAAGCCAGGTTCCATCCATTGCCTGCACTGCCACGGAGGCCACGCAAAGCCTGAGGCCAAGCTTGTCACCACTTCTCCTTGGGTACATCCCAAGCAGGGCTGCGGATGTGGTTCACGGGAACCAAAAAAAGGAAAGAAAGATGTCAAACATGTAAACCTGAAAATCTCCCTGAAATCAATGAGAATCTGGCCGCTGGCTATGTCGAGGGCAGCAGCAGGACTGAGATATGGCCTGGAATTACAACTGACTAGTTAAATTTCCCCTCCCCATCCCGTCCCCCGTCCCCCTCCTTTTTCCCGAGTACATCCCACTGTATGTAAATATAACTTCATTAGAGAAGAAAACACTGTAAAGCAACCCCAAAACATTTCAAAGGCACGCATGCTCTCCAGCTTTAGAGCCTCAAAGTCATCTTTTCAACAATAATAACGCTACCTATTTACATTCTTGTCAAAGCCATGTGACATCTGCATGGGAGAAAACAAGCCGGCTAAGAGCCTATTTCTGGCAAAAATATTGCAAGGAAATTAGATTAACCTGGGTGGAATTCTATCTGGGAATTTGGAGTCTGTCGTGGTGATTAAGTCATCATTTCTGTCAGATTACTCTAATCGGCTGTCAAATACGATTCCACAACCCCATCTGTAACTTGGCATCCTCGTTATTCAGTCAATGTTACCTTCTGTATACAAAACAAACACCAAAGAAGGAGGTGTGTGCAGCCTGGCATTTAGCAGAGTCATTAGCTGTGATTACTATTGTGTGCCTGCACATTGCGCAAGGTGATCAGCTTACGGCTTCTTTTATTTAGTCAGAAGATGCTTCAAATCAGGTGTAATCTTCAACCCAGAGCGCTATAGGGATGACTTGGGAAAAGCTGTCTCCAGGCATGGCTGAGCATGGGATTGGCAGGCTCTGAGTCACCACCGCATCACCAGCGATTGCTTAAATCTCATTTCAGAGTTGTCATCATGTTGGGTGGAAAGGCTTTTGGGCACCTGCTTACCATCCATTTCTGAAGACAAATGGGCACTCAGATGTTCTAGGAAGGCTAAAGACCTCCTGTGAGCAGCAATTTCTGCAAGTGAAGCAAGGTTTGTAGGCTGAGGCAGTTGGTTTAATAAGAGGTATTTGGTTGGTCTAATAAAAGGTATTTGTTATATCATAGAATCATTTAGGTTGGAAAAGACGTTTAAGATCACCAAGTCTATCCATTTACCCTCCTCTACCAAGTCCACCACTAAGCCATGTCCCCAAGTACCACCCCTACATCCAGGGATGTTAACTCCACCATCTCCCTGGGCAGCCTGTTCCAATGCCTGACAACCCTTTCCATGAATTCTTTTTTCCTAATGTCAAGTCTGGTGCAGCCTAAGCACATATATTAGTATGTCTGGTTTAGAGAAGACTTGGGTGATTAAAAAGCTGGAACTGTCTTTCCAGGAAGATGAAGGAGCTGATGGGCTCAGTTTGCTGCCGCTGTGTTGAGTCTGTGAAATTCAGGTGCCCATAGCACCTCCAAAACTCTGGCCATGAAATTAGACTATGAAAAATCATTATTTTACGGTCCATTGCAAAAAACACCTTCATACATGGTTACTACATCTACTAGCAGCTTTTATTCTCCATTCCTGCTACAGGTGACTGCACGTGAATTGCATGTGTCATTCCTTGTGCCATGGGGAAAGAAAACCACTTGTCAAGAAAGGACCTCAAATGCACATAAACCTGCCCATTCACCCAGCCCAGCAGGTCACTCAAAGACCATCTCCTAAAAGTCCTCTAAAGTTAAGTACAGTGAGACTTTACACCACAAGAGATTAGGAGATATGTGTGGAGAATGTTATCCACAACTCCTCATTCATTACCTCTCATCACCTTTCTACCATCTTTTGAGGTTACCAGTGGATTTATAGAGATCTTAGCCCTCTTTAGACCTGTCCCCTTCCTCTCTTGTCTGTCATCTGCCATGCTTATAAGGTTCTAGCAGCATCTCAGGTCAGTTTGTCCCCTACCTGTCACCCATGTAGACTGCGTTGTGGGGAAACACAACATAAAACTGAGCTAAACTTTCCTCCAAGCAAAGGGTAAATTTGAAGAGCTTGGGGTACTTGGGTAACGTCGAAATCAAACAAACTACAATTGGATTAAATGATGACAGCTTGCATGTATCTTGTCATCTCTAGCACTTTGGGACTTGCTTCTTGCTAGCATTAATCATTGTTGAAGCCAAAAGGGACTTCATTCACATTTTGTACATCTCAGAATTATAAAATGGTAAGAGAGAATGTAGGAGAGAAAAGAAGAGATGTCAGACCTTAACAAGACCTTAACGCTCTTCTTGGGGCGGGTGCGTGTGTGTGTTTGTGTGTGTTACGTGTTTCTGTGTTGCATTCTAACTCCATAGATGTTTTGGAACCAATAGGAGAACCAAAGAGGAAAAAATATTAAGGAGTAGCAGGGACAGGCTAAGGGGACGGGAGAAGAAAAGCATCTAAAGAGGCATCAGCATGAAAAATGGTGAGAAAAATTTACATTCTTTGCCTAACTCTGGTCAGTAAATGAATTTAAAGCTTTCTCCAAGTTCTTGATTTAGTAAGTGAGTGCAACTTAATTAGACCAAGGAAAAGAAGAACACAAATCTCTACCTGCCAGGTTCCTGAACACCACTGAGTCTGGAAGTCAGGAAGGAACATACTGACCCACTAGAAGACTGGGGGAAGAGGAGAAAATGGTCCATAAGCGCCAGAGAATTAAATGTTTTCTACTATCTTCAGAGATAATTTATTTTCTGGATTATTACGTGCAGACACCTCTATACACCCCACCCCTCCTCTTGTTTCAGCTTTGTTTAGCTCACTTTTTTTTTCAGTAGGATCCTTTTGGAGGAGTTCTTGAACATATTTCTCACATCACTTCATAGCCGGTTGATTTTGCTATTTCAAACTCTTGTGACTCACACGCAACACAAGTTTCCCAGAAGTGAAGAGAGGTGTATTTTCCTATCGAAGAGAATTGTTTAGAACAACTTCTCTAGGGTCAAACTAACTTGAATTACACAGTCAATATCTGGCTACAATTTCAGGGAACTTCTCAGGGAACCAGGGACAGTCTCTGAGGCCAGATAAACAGCGGTGAATAAAAGAGGCAAGCGACCACTCTGCCTTTTAAGAGAAGTGGTGTGGCACAGCTTCTGTTTACACAGCTATACTCCTCCTTTTTCTCAAAACAGGATGTTCTTGTCCATACTGCCCAGTGGGAACAGTGTCTAGCCCATGTTATTCCCCCAAATATTCCCACAGACCAGTTAGGAAAGCGCTAACCAGCGCTGAGATCAGTGCCATACTCATGCTCACTTTACAGGCACAGGCAGAGCTTTGGATTCTCAGTATTAGTTTAAGTCATTTACCTTAGTTTATTCACAGGTAAAAAGAGGACAAATGTTCATCCATCACATTGACTTTCACAAATAGATGCAAAGCAGTAGCTGTAACTGCCTGAGCGATGGCACAGCCAGAAGATTGCTTGCTGTCATCCTTTCATAAATCCCAATTTAAGAGATTTAAACTGCATTAGGTATTGATACAATTTTAGTAGTAGAAGAATGTGGTCTGTTACTTGACCTCCTAGATTACTGTCAAACATATATATATATATGCATATTTTGGAGACAGAGTGATAGGGAGAGAAGGAGGGAGAGAAAGAGGCAGGAGAAAATGAATATTGCTGGTGGGTGCCAAATATAGTTCATGCAGTAACGCGTAACATCATTATTTTCTATTTAGGGCACAGAAACAAGCCTATAGGTTGCTTTAAACAACTTGTTTCTTTTACCAGAGACACTAAAAACTGCTGAAATTCAATGACTTTTGGAAGCTTTCCAATTCAGTCATTTGCAATCCACTAGACTCCGTGTTTTAAATTCAAGTTCAATTGAACATTAGCTCAAGAGACTAAAAACAATGCTGCACTTTAAAATAACAATAATAATAACAAAGATAATAATATTCTAGTGATCCCTTCCGTAGCCACCCCTGCACCCTGCTGTTCCTCTTGTACATTTACTAATTAGGTTCTAACACTCTGCCTCCTTTAAAAGTTGTACCCTCATATAGAAATGAAAAAGTTGGCGGTCTTAGGGGTGACAGCTTCACTTTCTAATGGACAAATAACTACAGTTGCTCTGTTAGCAGTTCTACTCCATTTATTTAATTCCTTCATTTCTTACCACCCACACAAATGGCAACAACTCCAGGACCCAGGCGAGCCAAGTGGAGTGGATATAAGGAAGAGGAGGTATGATCAAAATTTCTCCCTTCAAAAATCACATGGCAGCCGAAGTGATTAACTACCTTTTCTTCAAACAAATGAGCCTTTACAGAACCTATTCAATCCTAAAAATAGACATTAAGTGGGATTCTATATCTTGTCGGGAATAATGCCTTGGGGATATTTTGTATCATCCATGCTTAAAAAGCAAACCCATTAGACATCGGAGTAAAACATCAGATATTATTTTAACAGCAAGAGTGATACATCTCATCTGCAGCAGCAATAACTTCTGTTGACATTTTGCCAATTGAAGTTCGCATGCCAATGTGGTGGCTTTTTCTCCCCTCCTTTGCATTAAAATGATAAGGCATAGAAAGATAACAAAAAGTCTCTCCGGGACATTAATTAACTGAGCTTTAACACCCATTCAAAGTAACTCCAAGGAGCAAAACTTGCTACTCGTGTTTCCGAGGGGAAAAAAAAGGGTGGTGAAGCGGCGATTTGCCCAGTGTCACACTGGGAGGCACCGCATGGCCCAGAACCACAATCCGAAGGGAGACAGTGGAGCTGGCCGCACCGCAGCAGAGCCTGAGCTCCTCACGCTCTAATTGATTTCTCCTCCTAACATCACTGTGAGGTGCTTACTGCTGCTATCTCTTTTTAGCAGAAAGGAAGACGTGGAGGGAAAAAAGGCATGGAGGCTGCATGTGATTCATCTGGAATTATTCTGCAACCACAGCCAAGTCTCTCAAGGCAAAATCTCATAGTTTTATCACCAGGTGTAGGTAAGGCTGTAATGAGCATCTGTACTCCACACAAGGCTTATTTTTTCCAGCCCTACTCTCTAGATACCCTCCTCAAGAGGTAACATTGGAACCTGAAGCAGTGATTCAGGATAGCTGGAGGAACCAAATGCCAGCCAAGCTGTCGTGAATTTGGGATCTCAGCTAATAACTCAGCCTTGCACTGCATAGGGTGGATTTACCCAGCATGACCTAAGATGCCAGGACTCAGTTCCCAGCATGACACAAGCCTTACAGTCAATGTCCCACTGGACATGACTCAAATGTTCTGAAGCCATACCTTCATCCATCTCCCTAGCTGAGTGTTGGTTTCCAGAAGTCAACAGGAGGTCGAGATTTAAGGAGTACTTTTCCGTCAGATGTAAAAGCACCACCCCTCTCCACATCCCCATATAATATTTGGAAGCCAGAGTCAGAGCAAAGCCAAGATACGCTACCTATTAACTCATCTTCTATGAAAAGTCTTCCCACCTCCCACGGGAATGAAAGAGAGCTCCCTTAACCACCCCAGAAGGGAAGCCAGCAAAGCAGAGGCTTGCGCTCTCTTGAGTGGTCTGCAGAGGCATATTGCGTATTTTTTCTCCTAGCAAAAGTCAAATGCCCTGCTTAGGAAATACTGACTCCTCATGGCACATTCAGGTTAGTTTGCCCTTCTCATTTATGACCAGGATCTTCGAAGACTCAAGAAAATGCTCCCATCTTAAAAAATAACCCATATCCTGCTGCCAAATGGAAATTTTCAAGTAGTGAAATTAGCATTTTAGAATGATAATGTTTAAGCCCGGTCCACCAAAAATCCTCCCTTTCCACACAAATCCTTCTGATTTCACATGAACATGTAGGATGACTTTTAGAAATTTATCGTGAAAACAAAGCAGTCCTATAACCCCTTCTCCTTCTCCCCACAAAACACAATCCCGACCAAAACCAAAATAAATTCTCTTTTAGGCTACCAATGACCATGAAGAAATCTAGTTTAAATGAAAGGTTTTTAAAAACAGGCAATGGCTTTTGTAATGCAAAACACAAACTCGGCTGAGACTGAGGGCACAGCTACCAGGATATTAAATACTTGTTTTGCAGAAGTTTTATTTTAAGATTTACGTTGTTCTGTGCTTGCATGTACTGTATCCTATGTGAACTATGCTCTGGGAAAACACCATGTGATTATGCTCAGCAATATCCTTTACCTTTGCCAAGCTGAAATTCAGGAAATAACCCTTTAAAGGGAATGATCGGCAACATTTCAGAAAAACAAGAAAGCATAGTCAGGGGTCCTCTGTTTCTTTCACAATGTTATCTCATCTACACTTATCTTCTCCATTTTTGGCTTTCATTCAGTATGAGGGAAATCAGCCTCAACCACTCCCTCAGTTTCATATCACAATTTTTTCTGTTCATTTACTAAGCGGATCTTCTGCCTGACTCTTTCTGCAGTGTGGAAGGTCACCTTGATCCAATAACACACTTGGTCTCCCCTTCTGACAGAAGCTAGAGTCTATTATTTGGCACAAAACTCAAATTCCAGGCTCTGGGATTTTTATTTTTTTTAAAATGTAAAGCTTTTTAAAAGTTCTTTTCATATTTGCATTACAATGTACCAGCAAGAACATCTTATAGCTAAAAAGTGTGATTGAGGTAAGTCTAAAATATGCCCCCAAAGCATCCAAATTATAACTTCTATTGAAATTCTACCTTTTAAATTAGAGCAAAGGGTACAATTTATAGAAGGAGTTGGTACCAATGATGTGGGGCTGCTGCTGTTTTCACTTAGCAAAGGTGCGGAGCAACGAGTCCAGAATACATATCTTGATTCAGAATTCCCACCTCTCCAGCAGTCAGTCAGGCACTCTGATTCCTCCCTGTTACCAAACACAGACTAATCCAGATTTCTTCAAAGGTCAGGTATGAGCCCCAAACTACTTGTCAACACACATGCCTCTTTAAATGTTGCAGGGAATAGCCAAAGCACTCAGGTAGAAAAGGCATTTTTCAATGAAGATGTCAAAAATCTGACTCTCCTGACTGAGATCAGCCAGGGTAACTAGCACAGTTTTACTGTTTAAACAGTGGAGTCACAATATTTTACGCCAAATGAGGATATGGCTCATAAATTCTATTTAAGCTCTTCATGAGCTGAAGTTACAGGAATTTTCCACAACTATCCAGTATCAACATCCAAATAAAAGCTCTCCATGTTATGCCAATGCTCCGCAGTGGTGAAATAATCTGGCTGTGGAGAGAGAATGATCCATCTATGGAACCAGAATGTTACAGAGGTCTCCAGACACAAACAGACACAAACACAGTGTCCACGTGAAAACATAAACATTGAGTTGTGTATACATATGATTACAAACAGCGGCAAGGATCCCAATTAAATAACTTGAAATTTTTCACCATCCTTTGTGTGAACTCATTCTCTTTAATTTTTTAGCATCTCTCTAGCTAAATGTATTTGGCCAATACTTTCTTTGGGCTAAGGGAAGTATTTTTGATTCATACTAGCTGTGCAGCACGCATTTGTAATGCTAATCTTAAGGAATTGTACTGTATTTAAATATTTTCCTCAATAGGTGCTTGGCAAGTTAAACAAAGAAATAAATGGGCAACATTAGCAGAAACATATATTTTTGAGGAATGAGTAAGTTCCAGCTGGCTGGGGTGTTTAGACCGAGCTGTGGTTAAGCTTTCATAAGTAAAAAGGACAGTATCAGAAACAGCAGGGCAAAACCCATCCTGTCTCCACCCATCTACAAAGCTCTGAACCAGCGTCTGACCCAAAATAGGAACCTTAATGAATTTTTCAGAAACTGGGCCCCATGATTGCCTTGAAAAAAGCATCAGCATGACTATAAATGCCCATACATGAAAACCTGTCTTCTCTTACTTATTCTTTATATTGCTACTGTACTCAATTAGAAGTTTTCTCCGCATCATGCCTCAGGAGTAACATCTTTATGCACGACTTGCCTAAAGGTCAAAGAAATCTCTTTGCAGAGATGGCTTCAGGTGGAACAGCTGGAGGCCATGGAGAGCTATCAGGAAGGTCCTCTGATAAAACCAGCTGAGCTCAAAGCTCTCACATCGTTCATCCTGTGTGCTCCAAAGGTAGCATTTTGAGCTACTGGGAAGTCTTGAACTCCTGGTTTCTTGGCATATGTTATTTTTTCTGAGTGGGGCTAAGGCAGCCTGAGGGCTGTTACAGCTTTAGTGAAGTTGGTGGAGGGCAACGAAAGCACAGGGGAAGACGGCATGGATGCAGAAAGGAGATTTTCACCAAGTCACACCCTCTATTTTTGGCTCTCATATCAACAGGGAGGAAGACAAGTGCCAGACATGAGAGCTGTTAGCTATCAGGCCACTTCTAAACTGGGATAAATCCATGTAATTCTTTGCAAAATGAATCGGGTCACAAGAAGCAAGGGACACACTTGCCTGAGCCAACCTTCAAAGCCTTCCAGACACAAGCACATAAACACAGCATTTAAACTGACTGCAGCTCTTACCAATAGCTCTCTTTTTTGGTTAATCATACATTTTTGTACAAATAGGAGGATTCCATATTCACACAAGTATAGCAATTTCTTTCACTTCTTAGCGCTTGCAGAAATAAGAGATGAAAAAAATCCAGTAGCTCATCTCAAATGACTTAATGCCAATACAGGATTACTGCCTATCACATATTTTCTAATTCTTTCCTACCCTAAATGCCCCTAAGGATTAGGACTTAACTTTGTTTCTTTTAGAAGATTATTCTAATTGGACAGATACTGGTTTTTTTGCTGATACTTGATCTAAGTTTTGTTTCACCTCTTATGACGGTAACCCCTCAGTTCTGTGTACAATCAAAAATAATTCCCATTTGTCATTGGCCTTGGGAGGAAATAAATACACCATTTTCATCCACACCGCGGTGGATGTTTGTCGAGGTACTCCTGCAACAGCATTTATCCTCTCTGCGTTCCTCACAGTATTTGTAATAAACATACTGTATAATAATAACACGGCACATTTTCCTCTAAGGTATTGTCACGAATTGGCCACAAAATAATATTAGTTGCTGTCTGACTGATACTTGCTCAAGTAATGGTCTAGAACACAAATTTCCTTCAATCATTTGAGCCATTCACAGTTGAATGGCAAGAGAAAGGTATCACGTCCCTTGAATCTCTGCATGAGGCTGTAATCCCATTGAGAGATCCTGGCAGCGCTAAGGAACACCAGCGTGTTTTGTTTATTTTCACAGTGGAATTACAAGCTTCACTTCTGGAGGTACCTGAGTTCCAGCTCTTAGTCTCAAACTAATCTTATCCTCTGATTAGCGTCTTATTTTCCACCATCTTCTTTTCTTCAACCCAGAATCCTATGTTCTTTATCTTGAAATCAGTGATAAGGCTCTATTCATACTTTCTTAAAGATCATTACAGACTTCCAATTATTCCTTTCAGAC
>WEIS01111814.1:0-12283 GCA_013389965.1 Todus mexicanus | reverse complement strand
AAAAAAATGCAAGGATGAGTGGCAATGGGAAATTTACTATCTCTCCACATTGCCTCCAAAGGATGTGTGGGAGCTGTTGTGAAATACAGTTATTCTGTTCCAAGCTACTGAGTCCTGCTGCTAAGTCAAAGTTACACTAATGGCTTTTGTGATCCTTTTGCTAAGGACAGAGCTGAGCATTGTCAACTGCCCCGCAAGGCCAGGGCTTGTGAATTAGATAAAGCAAAATTAACCTTGCGACAGGGCACCAGGAAAGCTTGGGTAAAAATAGCAAATGCAAACCCTCACGTACACAGATTTATATAATGTGGACACACCAAAAACTTCTTCACCTTCTGCTTAAGCTACTTTCCGGAAACTTGTCCAAACAGTTTTAATTTTAAACATTTGAGGCTGAGCCTACAAAGTGCTTAAACAAGTAGCTAATGCTAAGCATGTAAGTAGTTCCACTTGTGCTCAGGCTTTGCCTGATGGAAGCATTTCCTGAAAACAAGCTCAGCTGCAGGAGCTGGAGCTCACTGGATATTCCTCCTACAGATTTTCCTGCCCCTTCAAAGAAAGCTTTCTGCTTCCCAAAGCTGTTTAAACTAGCAAGTACATCTACAGCTGTGTTTTTTCCAGGGTAAATTGTTTTATCTTTGCCATATCTCTAGAGAGTAGGTCAGCAGTATACAGTGAGGTGACCCAGCTTCACACTGGTATGTTTAATGGATTTGCATTAATGCGGCAATAAGGAACGTTTGACCAATGAATTCTTTATGTAACACCAACTTGTCATGTTCAAGCCTGGTATGGTGGCAGGGTTTCCTTAATGGGGAAAAAAAGGTCTGTAATGCCCTGTATGCAAAATGGAATGTTTCTTTTTGATGAAGATGGGACAAATCCACTTTCTAACTTTCTTATCCATCCAGAAAGCAAGGCTGAATGCAAGGACACGTGTGTTCACCATTAGATCATGATAAACTTTCCCAAAAGAACTAAAGCTGTGCTCTTTGAACCACCAGGTACAGCTTTATCTGCTTTAATATCGCTGCTTTTTTAACATCATCAAAAATGGGATCTTAAGTAACAAAGCAAACCTAAGTGGGCAGTTTCTGTTCCCCTGTGCTGCTGCTGGCTGAGGTGTATCGGGTGCAGGGCTGAGAGCTCGCTGAAGGCTCCTGAGTCACTCCAGCAATTCTTCTGCTTGAGCTGATCCCCATTTTCCAAGAGTAAACAAATACCCTTTGATTCCACCCTAGTTATACACGTTGATGGATGACTTTGGCAAGATTATAAAGAAATACAGTTAATTTCTTTTGTATGATTTCATCTGGACAGTGCTCATGATGTCAGATTTTTTTTTTTTTAAATAGACTATCGGCTTCACGGTTACAGATCTCTATATGTAACGACAGATACAAAGAAAAGTTGTTTTGCTTTCTAATTCAGTTAAAGCTTTAGGGATTGCCCAAGCATATAATGTTGCATCAAAATCCTGCTGTGTTTGCAGCATAAGATTTTCATATGAAGTCCAGGTGTAAAAGCAGCTTTCTTGTTAGTGCACACAGTTGGTTTCAATCCAAAAGGAAACTCGGGGAGCAAGGAAGGACATGTCCTTACCATTCCAAACAGAAAGAAAAATTCACGTGTATGGTGGAGAAATGCGAGTGCAAAGGTGTGCTGCCAGGGGACTTGGTTACAGAAGACAAGCAGATAATCAGTTCCTCCATCTCTGTATTTAGTTTTTAAACACTGCAGTTGGCTTTTCTAACTTTAATGACAGGCTGATTAAAGTATTTTGGTAATCTGCATCAAGAAAGCAGCAAGTTACTTAGCAAAGGGCTGAAATAATATACAAACTCAGCTAGGTTTCGCAGGAGTGCAAAAAGTCAGATTCTTAATTTTCACTGAGTCAAGTAACAAATGAGAATGTACTTATCACTGAACCTGGCAATTTCTGTCTCTGAAAGCTCTCTCTGGGATCGGTCTGACTGTAGGCTTTTAAGGGTCCACTTCTAACTGCTCCAGCAGAGCAGCCAGTTACTTTAAGTGTTTGCAAAGCTGAAGCATTTCCTTGGATGCAGGATCCTGAAAAGTCTCAGTTGAAATCCGTAATGTATTCATAAATCAGCTGCCTTCTTCCTTAATGGTGAAAACCAAGATTGGCTTTTGCTGTAAAATCACTAGTTGAGGACAAGGGAGGACAGAGCAATAAGACGACTATCAGTAGAAGAGTGTGATACTGCAGTATCTGCAGTGTTTAGAGATATTAAGCCTACTTCCTGCTATCACTTTTCTGTGGACTCTGGGCTGGGTCTCGACAGTTTTCCTACACGTCTCTATACGTATTCACATTCCTATATATATCATCCACAACTGAATGAATATGCCATGACTGTGGACACAGGTTCTGTACTTCCAATATTTTATTGAGGAGGTAAATTGGAAACTGAAAGCAAGGACAAGCATTTGAGAACAGGTTAAGCTTACCTTGGCTGTTAATTTGCCTTTCTGTTTGAACTTTTAAGAGTTAACTTGTAAATCAGGTTGAATTTGAATCTTTAGACAAAGATGGCAAAAGGCGTCTGTCATTGGGGTGGGGACTAGCAACTTCTGTGGTGAAGCTCCTGCTTTATATCTGTGTTTGGGTTTCTGTATTCACTGAGGGCAGGTTAAAACAAACCCTGTGCACCTCTCTGTGTGCAGGTCTCACATGAGTAAAATCACCCTTTCATGTAAACATCTCTCTGTAGGTTGCCTGTTTCAAAAACTGCTTTGCCCAGTCTTTATGCAAAATGCTACTTACTGGAAATGTTCAGAGTGTTGCATAAAAACAACAGCTAATCATATAGATGCATTATCTGGAGAATTAAAGTATGGCCTTAGATAAGTACAGAGTATTTATAATAGTTTTGAGCCGAGTTTTGCTTAACCTCTCCTGCGGGGCACCCAGGCAGTTCCAGATGGCCCCAGGTCCTGGAAACCCCCCCAGAAAATCCGGGATACTTTGGCTTCTTTGCCCAAGTCTCTGAGAGAAATGACTGCAGACAGGTTACCCATCTGTTAAAGTATTCGAGTACATCCTTAACCTGAAATATATCTACATAATATTTTATTATTATTTCCATCTTAAGCATGTTTTTCCTGAATTTGTGTAAGAAACCCTATTCAAATGAAGGAGTACTGAATGCTTAAGGCTTCCCCTGGCTGGGAGTCATGTACCTGAAACGAAGACTCCCTGGCTGATGTGGGTGTCTGACACTCACCATCGATGCCTTCCACAGACAGCTGCAGGCCAAGGTTGTGTTGAGGATTCACCACCCAGTGATTGCTGGTTGCAGTGATGTCAAACACCAGCCAACCTTCTTCTGCGGCCCAGATTGTTCGAGAGTCAAGCAGGAACAAATCTGAATCCCTGAAAAAGAGAAGTGCAATTCCCAGTTACCCAGGCTTTCCGCTGGAGCCTCTACAGGCACCACATACGTGCTTTATGCAACACTTGGTTGGCGTTTCAGAGATAGGCAGATAGAAGGTGTACTGGCGTGTTTTCCCGTCTAATCACCTTCAGATGAAGCCCTTTTCTTCCCTTCAAAAAAGGGAGGATGGGTTGAAGCAGAGTTGAGGTGGGTTTAGGTTACTTTTCCTTTTACAGTTAATCTTAGAGCTGCTTATACAACTTCAGAAAAAACACTTGCCAGGCACAAATTTGCAGAATAACTGTTTGCATATGCAAACTGGGTAACTGGGCAGACAATGCTGCTCATTATCCTTTCCACACATAATTTCCAGACTTCTATGCATAATTGTAGCATTGGTGCAAGCCAGCTGGAACACTGGTGTGCATATATTAACATATATAATGGTTTTTTAAACTCGTTCATCTGAGGTTACAGATAACTGGTTGAGGTAACAACCCCCTGCACAATCACAGGTCTGCATTCCTTTGGGTAGCAACTTTCTTTCAGTGTGTTGCTTGATTATTTTTTTTTAAAGGCCTCTGTTGAGTTATTCTGGTGGAATAATTAGTGGAAGGACTAATATCAGAAAATAAGAAAGATCCAAATTAGAGAGGATCTTGTGCATTTGGAAAGGGTGGAATCATTCTGGGTTTACCAAACATTTCCTGGAAAATTTGTCAAAAATGAAAATTTGCGAAAACTCAGGTCCTGTAAAGGAAGGAATCTCTTCTTCTCAGAAATTAGGTAATAGATAAAACTTGGATGAAAAAAAAAAAGAAGATAGTGGTCTGGTTCCTTTATAAAAAATGACTTTACAAGAAGAACAAAGAGAGACAGTGGAAGTGTCTCGACAAGTCCCACAAGAGCTGCTTTTTTACTTAGAGTACACAAACATGGTAACTTGTTTTAAGTGTAATTATATCCTTTTGAATGAAGAAGTATCCTTGGAATACCCTTTAATCATGTCCTCAAAGCTTAAATAAGGCCTTATTAATTTTGTCAGTACAAATATATATATTTAACTAACTTAGTTTACACGATGTCTCTTGTTTGCACCAAATATCAAGTGCTCAGAAATGAATCAGGCAGCTTTGCACCTTGGGCTGCTGAAGAGAAACAAAACGGACAACTCCCTCCCTCCACATATACAATAGTTACAGGAATGTAAGATGCTTGAGCTCTTAACTGGGGGGACATATTTCCTGGGGGTTTATCCCCACCCAGAAGCAATGGCCCTGTTCCACCAGTGCATGACACAGCCGCATGGACACTTCCCGCCCTTCCCTGTTTACAACACACTGAACAAAACGCATCCCAGAGGAGCCAGGGATGAGGGAGTAGTACAGATTGGCCCGTTCCAATGGCTGAGTCCAAGTTTCCAGAAGTAAAGGGTTTTTATATTCACATACTGCATCATTTAAGTGTAGCCCCTGACTGGAACTCATGATTCACACAAGGTTTAGTTAATAGGGACTTGGCGTGCTTGGTTTTTCTCCCTTGTAGTTTGCAGGTTGAAGATAATAGCAATAACAATAACTTTTTTTGGGGGGTGGGGGTCAGCTACTGCTCAACTGTAGTATTATTACTCAGAAAAACCAGCCTTTAAACTTCCCATGCTGACATGATGCAATCGGGGTAACCAGACAACATGAGGCATCAAGTACCAGGGTGAGTCAGTCTGGGAAATTGTATAATGCATTTGTTTTCCTGTAGTTACAGCAATGTGCAAACAATAGGCCTGGAGGGGAAGCCTGAAGTAGCGAGAGATCAAAGGGACCCACTAAAGGGAAACGTCCTTCCCCCACAAACTTGGAACATTTGGACCCAAAAAAGCCCCGTGTCAGATGCTCTATGGATAAGTTCAAGCACTCGTGGATCAGCACTTTCCACTCTGGCCCACCAGCAGCAGCCAGGGGTGGGATGCAAAACCTGACTGGTGTTGCAAGGAGAGGCTCCTGAGATTGTGGTGCCTGTTCTGATGAAAAGAAACCTCTCGTTCTTTTAAAAAGAACAACTTCCCTTTATGTGAAACGCTCTGCTCTCCAAAGACTTACGGCAATGGTGTTAAATCACTCGCTAATGGACAGCAGGGCCTTTAGACATCATTGCTGGACAAGACATAATAAACATGGCAAAGAGAAATTATTCTGCTTAGACTTCAACAAAATCTGCTCTGAGGGCTCCCATCTAATGACTTGTCATACAAGATAGTGCTAGTTAAGTCTAAGTATCATAGTTGTTTAGGGTTTAGCTTTGAGATAAAGAGCTAAGCACAGAGGGAAAAGGTTTCTAGTGCACATCTCATTCTCTGGTACCTTACCTACCAACTGTACACATATTTAGGGAAGTCTTGGAGTGATGTAAATTTTCTGACTCTTGGTTTCAGAGCGGTTAGCCATTTGGTTCCTTGGCCTCGCATTCAGTCCTTTCATTTGAGAACTTCAAAGCACGCGAGGAAACTATACTCACACTAGGCCAAGAGATAGAGAGAGGCACATGATCCTCATTTTACAGAAAATTAAGCTGGGACATGGAAATGCTAATGTCTAGATTAGAGTTACATAAATTAGGAAGTCTGGATCCAGACCACAAGTATGTTTTGTTGAGACCACATCAAAATGGCTCAGTGTTCAAAGCACTGACATCAGCGGGAGTGTCAAAGCTTTTAGCAATGATAAAACTTGAGGCTTTCAACTCAGTTTTCTCAAGCATCAGGCTGTTAATGGAGCTTGAAATGAGAACAGGAGGTTGGCACTTGTCTGCTAATCACTTTGGTAGTGTCTGGCACTGGATTCCAGAAAGAAGAGTCACCTCCCATTAGAAAGCACTCCCAAAAATTTGTCTACAGGTCATGTAACTACTGTGTGGTCTACGAAATTTCCTTAGGGTGAATAACAAGTATTGCAAAGTGAGGGTGGCTGGGGAGGGTGCGTGTGAGATCGTGTCTGGAAAGCAGCTGGAGTTAGGGAGGTGGAAGGACTGAAGCTGCCAAAGAGCTGTGGAGGTTTGGTGGCATAACTAGGGTAAGAAAAGGAATTGCAGGTGATTAGTGGAAGAGGACTGAAAGAAGTGAGGTTTGTGGGGATGAGTGGAGCAATAAGAGCAGAAAAAAACAGAGGAAAGAAACAGTGAGTAAGAGAGTTACCATGTTGCAGTGCAGCAATTCTAAGATAAGATAAAGGATTAACAACCATGCAGCTTCATGAAAATAGGATGTATGGGGCTCTTTGCCTTGTGCCAGAAACACTAGAAACATACCCAAGAATCAGAAGTGCAGCATCTCCCCTAATCACCCTAATCATAGCTGGGGAACATGGACTAACTAGAGAGGCTCAGTGAAAATGTAAGAGTTGGCAATTCTGTAATAGCAAGAGAGACCAGGAGATGAAACTTGGCATTCGTAAACTATAATGGTGTAAGAATCATGCTGCTCTGGGGCAGCCCTATTACCAAATAGCCCCTGCTTTTGCATCTGTTTTCCTCCTTCTCCCCACCCCCCCTTGTCAGCTCTGTTATTTCAAGCTGCTGGTTGACAAGTGCTAGTAAACACTAATGAGCACTTCCAAGAGGGATAAAAATAGATGGGAAGGAGGACAGACAGCAGCATTGAAGGTGACTCTCAGCACCTTCCATTGCACTGCAAGCCAAGCTGATCCCTGTGACGTGCTGGCACTCTGGGCCAGGAGCAGACTTGGGAGCCTTGACTCACTTGGCTGTGTCCTGGCAGCAGCCAGCCCAGGGCCATGGCCAGCAGGTCCTGCAGTCCCCTGCCTTCATTCAAGTAATCACCCAGCCCAAAGAGCGCACTGAGGCTGCCCAGCAGCTCCATTGCTCTAATCCCTACCTGCTAGTTTAAGGAATTACAGGTCCAAAAGTCTTTTAAAAACACTAACCATAGTGTGGCACCTTGAAAGAGACTTCGCAAATGTGGGTCAAACCTCTCACTTCCATTTTAAAGTGGGGAAACACTTGAGGCATGGGAATGTTAAATGTCTTACTGATTTGGAATGTAAACCACGGCTACTAAGGTCAGGAGCATAATCCTATCCTCTTGCCTGATACTGTAACACCAGCAGGGTTGGTTGGGTCACAGGCATGGTGCAAGATAGCAAGGTTACTAACAGGCAGCTCAGAGATAGAGCTGGCATGGGGAGAGAGACACAATTCATATCCAGGTTTGAGCAAGTGGAAGGAGATGGCAGAAAGGGCATCCTGGGAGGGAGAGAGGAGATGTGGGGTAGAAGACATCTGTTTGGTTTAAAACCCAGCAGTATCCAGATTCCAGTTCGCTTGGTGTCATTGCTTAAAGTCGGATGCAGCTGTCCAAAGACAAGCTTAGGAAAATATTTTTCAGACTTTCCTACTTTAAGAGGGCCCCAGGATCTCCCTGGGCCTCTCCCTGGCACGTTTGCAACACCCTCTGTACACAGACCTGATGCAGCCATCCTCCCACACCTTCCCTTCCCTGAGTGCCTGGGATCCCCGGCTTATCCTCCCCTCTCCCTCCCCACTGATAAAAACCTTCCCCAAGCTGCCAGGGAGGAGACACCAGCCAAATGTAGTCTGGGGTCTTCTCTAAGCAAAAGGATGGCCACAGCAGGAACACAGTTTGCTGGAGGTGGTTTCCAAGGACTGGTCTGCAAAGTGGCTCTACTGGCAGTGAAACAGATCTGTGTAAATTGTTGAATATTAAATCCACTTCAAAATTTCAGCAGATTCTTAAGTCTGTTTTGTGTATTTCTAGTAGTCATGTTCCCTTTCCTGTGTAGCGTTTGAAAAGGATAAGATCTAAGTTTTAAAGAAGGATTAAAGAAGGCAATGAGAGTTTGTTACAGACAGATGCAACACATTTCCTAAACACGAAGCCTCCGGTAAAAGCATTGCTGAGAGAAGCAATGTTATATACATATCTCTGATGCTTTATATACAGCTGTTTCTATTCAGCCTTGAATCGCGGTTCATTAGTGCAGCACTGAGCTGAGCAAGAGCCCGCTGGGGTGTGCAAAATGCCTCCTGCAGCTACTCAAGTGCCTGTGAAGAGCTATGCCTTGCTAAGTGAGTTCAGGACCTGTCAGAGGTTTTGCAGGCTGCAGTGGCTTTTAGGAATGGTCTGAAAGACATAACTAGATGCAGCTCTGTTCCTGGAGAGCAACAGGGTTTCCAAGCTAAAGTTCCCTTTCTACTTGCTAAGACATGAGTATGGTTATCAACTGACTTGCAGATAAGTCACAAAATAAAAATCAAAGCTATTGCCAGTACCTTTCTAGATTCTGTTAGTACTTGCAGATACTGTCATGGTGCTGGGGCACAACAGGAAAACAAACTGCAGCCTTCTTTGCTGCACCATCCCTAGAACGATCACACTGGGACTTAAAAAAGCTCCAAAAGGAAGGCACATCTACTTCACGGATTGGGTGGGCCTAAGCCTTTCTTAGTTACTAGAATTACATATTCAAACCCACAATGCGGAAACAGACTCCAATGAATGGCAGAAAGGGGTCTGGAGTGGAGTTCAGGTTTGATCTGGGTGCAGAAGTGGTGTAGTGTGAAGCACAAACTAAAATGTTCCAGCTGCAAGTCAGCCCCAGGAATGCATCATGCAAGATCTTATTTTTCTGTAGGGCTGGTAACATGAGCATTCAAATCATTCACTGCCTTTGAAGCCTGTGAAATCCATAATGGCCACAAAGTCAACATGTAGCAACTACATTTCAATTACCAAAGCCTGGTCAAGTACCTGGCTTTATTCTCTCCAGTAACACAACTCTCATCAGCTTCAAAGGGGTTGGGATTTACTCCACAGTGTAAGTGCTGGGTCCAGTGAAATCGGAGATGTAACTCTGGGACGAGGTATTTTAGCTTCTGAAGGTGCAGACAGATGGGCAGGATCGAGCTCTGGTGTTGAGGGGAGCTATATGCTCTGCATTTTTTCTGCAGCTTCAGGTTAATAAATTGAGGATGATGCCTCAGCTGATAATCTGCCCCAGAACTGCACGGGTACTGTTAGAAAATACACAAGTTTCTATAAATTGCAATATGCATTAGGTATCCAACCCCCTTAGCTGCTGTTAGAAATCCCACCACGTACCTGCCTGTGTCTTCAGTACTTAAGTCCATTTGAAATCCTTGATGTGGTCATTGCTTACAACCATAGTGGAGAGTCTGAGGGTAATGGATATTTTTTTCCCAAAGTAGCTCACAAACTATTTCATGATTCCACTGTAAAAATATCAAAGTTCATTTTTCTCAGGCTCACATCCATAAGCTTTATTTTGACATGTTTCCCGTGTAGGTGCCTGAGATAAATGACCTTTAACACCTTGTAGCAAGCCTTGTGCCCTGGGTTGTGCACTCCCTAGCTCTGGAATCTGCTTTGCTTTCCTGCGGCACCCAGGAGGGAGGAGATAGAGGTTTGGGCAGCACCTGGCTCCCTGACAGCAACCTTTAGTTCCCACTAGCAGGGTTTGCGACTACAAACAAGGACGTGATGTCCTGCTGCTCAACACCCTTCTTAAGCTAGTTGCTGGCTTTAGAAAACTCTTTCCCAGGCTTTTGGGTGATTGAACCATGAACGCCAAACAGAAGTTGGCCATGAGTCACTGGACTTTAAGTTATGCACACGAAAGCTTTGAGACATGTTATAGTATTCAAAACATCAACTGTTTTCACAGTGTTTATGATATTAGGAACATTTTTGTTCATGAATGTACTTGTTTGCTCAAAGTGAATAACTGATGCTTTGTCCCTAAAGAATGTTGTACATGCCTTTTTGTCAAGGGAGATGTTGCCAGTTTGAAAATCTTGCCTTGCAATGAATTCATAGACCTGGAAAGGCCAGAAAGAATATTCAATCATTTAGCCTGGTTTCCCATAAACACTAGTAATATGTCCAGCCTGATAGAGATATGATTTCTACTAGTTCAGAGTGGCATCCCATCTGCTTCAAAGAATGGGGCTGGGCTCTCATTTTGCTCTCAGGGTTGTTAAGTGTCATGACTGAGTAGGCAGATGGAGGAGAGCTTCCACCCTGCGTTCGAATGTTGGTACTATTGAGGGGCAGGATTCCAGAAATAGTCTGCTATGGGTGCAGTTGTTTGTCTGGAAAGACCTATGCCTGTATTTTTCACCGACAATAAATTGCAGACAAGAGATGTTGCTGGTTAGATACCTGCCAACCTGTCTGAACTCGTAAAGCAAGTCACTAATTGTTGAACTGCTTGTACTTATGGTTTATTTGAACTGAGGGCACACACACCATCACACCCTCCAAACTGGAGGCTCACCTGAGGTTTAACTGAAAATCAAGCCTTTGGCATATCCAATGGTCTCTTCACACTCAAAGGATAAAATCTCCAGTCAGCATCACCTTGGGCTTTCCAGCTGCATCTCCTACGGGTTTTGTGGCCATAGAAACTATCCTGATCCTCACTGTGTCACAAAGGAGAGACAATGCAGGAGGTGCCCCTGGGGAGCCTGGCACTGAGTTTCTGTGCCTTGGTCCACTTCAACAGGAGGTGCACGTAGCGAGGCAGGCACAGGCCTGGAGAATACTTGGTGTTTCAGATCCCAAGAGGCAATTCCAGCAATCTCCTGGGAGATCTCACTGCTCTTTTATCATAGTAAGAGCCCAGGGAAAGGGAAAACCAGTTGGGATTTTGTAGGTCATTGTACCTGCCATGATCTAGGGAAAGGAATTGACAAAGCCAAATGCAGCAAAGGTTTTCTCGCCTGCGTAGGGGGGAGGGTTTGGCTTTGTTTTGTTCTTGTTGCTAGCAACGTCAGATGGGTCTGACTTTCCAGCCTGGTCAGGATGAGACAAACAGCCAAGGAAGCATCAAAGTGAATGGGTGGTTTTTGATCAACAGTGGAGAGAGTTTGTTTTCCTTCTCCACTTGCCCAATGACACACTGACTTGGATGACTGGTCTGTGACAGAGCCGGTTGGAAAATGTCAGTGGAAAAATGCAGGAAAAGAGCAAATATTTTTACATATGTGACAATATTTTCACCTTTGGTCAATCCAAACCAACAGGAGTATTTTTTCATGACAAACTATTCAAAAAACTCACCGTTGCCTGTGCCAAAATGTATCCAAAGGGTGAACGTGCACCAACACTCATTAAAAATAGCGTTCCTGTGGTGAATGCAAGGCAGTAAAATTGCATCTAATCTTGTAGCTGGAACATTTGTATAATTAGCAAGACTTCTCTCCTCTTCCAGCTCATGGTTCATGTATATGCCTGCCCTTTGTATACATTTTTTCCTTTAGGAATCAGAATTCGTGAAGGAGACAGTTTGCACCAACACTTGCTGCTCCACACGTAACTATCCCCAGTGGGTATCTTGCAGCCCTCTCTAAACATAGTTTTAACGAACCTGTGTATGTATCATCATAAAATTAAGGTAATAAATGTCATCCTAACTCTGTCAGTAAGAATCCTAGTGGGCACCACCTCGCTCGTCAGGATCTGAAAACTTCCTGGCATGTGATGAGGAAAGACATTTACTACAAGAACAGGTTGCTGGTAATTCCGTAATGCCCTGGCACACTGGTTAAGGTCTCTTCATCTGCCAACACATCTCTTGTTTCTACTCTTCCCAAGAGTGAAAAGTCATCCCTGCAGGCTTATACCTAAATAACCTACTCAAGAAACACAGCAAAGGGAGGCTGCCCTCCCTGGAAGGGCCTAAGATGGAATAAATCTAAACGCTTATGGTAAGCAGGACATCTAATGGGTCCTGCTCACATTTGTGGCTTGTTGCCTTCTTTAAGAAAGGCTGGTTAAAATGTATAGTTTGAATTATCATTGTTTGATAAAATCAGATTAATATTAGCATAGTCCC
>WEIS01111706.1:0-11237 GCA_013389965.1 Todus mexicanus | reverse complement strand
AACCAACATGATTCTATGATTTTGTTCTGTGATTCTAATAGCACTGAATATGGAGGATTGAGAACCTCAGGAAGGATCCTGTGTCCCCTCACATGGCAATGTTTTGAAGAGAAGGGTTGTTGTTTCACAGACAACTGAGCGTCTAGTGAGCCTGGCCCATGTGTTAGAAATTTTCTTTTAAATAGAGCTCATGGCAGAAAGGGTGAAATTTGCAGCTTATTACTTTCATTTATCATTCTAAATAAAGCAAACATCTCTGTATCTGCGTGTTTTACTAAAAGCAGCCAGGATAAACAGCACACTTGTTAGGAGCACATGCAGGGGACAGATTTAATGGATTTTCCTGCACACACAAGTCCCCAAGAGCAGGCACCGGTTTAACCAGCAATGGTATATAAGGCTGTACAGAGGATAACTGAGATCCAAATGCACATCCATTGATTTAGAGCTGAGAAACAATGATGTTTGTTTTCTAGCTTGCTGTGGATCCACCAAGAAGAGATTTTCAAATTTAAACTGGGTTGCTGGCAGTAGGATGTTGTGATATTTTCTCTAGGGAGAGAAGCCCATGAGACTAACAGCTTCGCATGGGTGCCACAGCGCCTTTGGGGTTTGCTGCATTCATCAATTATTTATCAGCAGTCTGGTATTCAAACATGGCGCTTCCAACCCACTGTCTCCCCAGTGCCGCTTGGTCCCGAGTCCAGGTCTTTTGGGCCAGATGACATTGCTGAGGCATGAGACACAGCCACTGAATGGCTACTGAGGGGCCTGGGGAGGAACCAGCTGAAACGGCTTCATTCGGAGAGCTTAAAATGGCAGGTGGCTCTGCACGCACTAGCTCATTAAATCTTACAAAAACAAGCTCTGCCTGGTGTACGTAGGCCTGTTTTGGACAAGCTCCAGAAATGCCATGATGATCGTGTTATTTTGGGGGGGTTTGTGGCGTTTCTACTTTTGGTCCTTGGCAAAACAGAGGGAGTGTTGTCCAACAAATATAGCACAGGGAAGAAAATAGGCTGAGGTAAGACACTGTGGCTCTGCCTGGAAGCGCTAGTGTGGTAATGAGAGGCTTCACTTCGCATATGACTGTCAAGTGCTTTGGAAAGCCTCCTGAGAAGTTCAAGAGATGGTGCTCAGCATATAAATTGTACTTCACTGACTCACGAAGAAAAAGATCTCTTCGGACTGCTCAGTGTTCTGATGAGATGGCCTCAGATGTCTTTGTAAACTGTAGGGTGCTGGCTCCTGCTGCCCTGGCAGCTTCGCTGTTCTCAGCAGGGCTTTCCCTCACTCTTGGAAACCTCTCCTGGCATTAACCTGGGACTTGCTTCTATCTTTTCTGCTTCAGCCAGGCTGACCTGTCTTCAGCCCTTGGGATGGTGGTGTGAAGGGCTTGCTCTGCCTGCTGATAACCCCTTATTTTAACAAACCACAGGGTGAGCAAGGACAAGCGGGAATCCAAGGTCCCCCAGGACCCCCTGGCCCACCAGGGCCCACAGGACCAGCTGGAGCCAAAGGAACCCCGGGACAGCCTGGGCCAATTGGGCCACCTGTAAGTCCATTTATGGAAGAGCCTTTTGCTTCCTGTTTTTCTAGAGCACAGGCAATTTGTGGCCTCTTCTGAAGCCGAGATAGCCACAGACAGGAGATTTGCAGGGGATGTGGATGTGTGGGGAGGAAGAAGTTCCCAGGAAGGAGAGGGAGCAGGAAGGGGAAGGCAGAGGTGGGCACCCTGCACTGCTGCTATCTAGACACGGCACGTGTGAGTGACACCAGACCTATTTCCTCCTCCTTGGCCTCTGCAGAGGGCCATGGGAAGGAAGTAGCACACAGGGTATAATTGTGCCGCTCACAGTAGAAACCTATCTGATAAGAATCTCTCCGACCCCTTTGAAGTCCTGCCCCAGCCCAGTTCTCAGGCTGGTAGCAAGCAGCCAAGGAGGGCAAACACAAACTCCATTTAAAACAATGCCAGAGGATGGGGCTGAAAATTCTGTTGATATGCCTTTTTCTTTTGCAACAGGGCAGAGCAGGGGAACCTGGCAAGCCTGGCAGAGATGGAAAGGTGGGTACCAGAAGCCAGTTCCATTCCTGGGAGCTAAGGGGAGAAACATGGCATGCTGCCTCTGCAGTAGGAAAAACGCTTCCATCTCCAAGAGTGAATTTTCAAGGCCTGCTGCTAGCAGGACAAACAAGTCTTTTCCCGTGAGGCAACAGGATAGAGTGGCTGGGTGTCCTGCCAGCATCCTCATCTTCCTTTGACCTCTGAGCAGCCAAAGGTGCGATGACCAAACATTTGAATCACCATAAGCAGGCAACATGAGGGGTGGTATCGGCATCAGAGCCTGTCTAGAGTTCTTTTCTCCTTTCATCTGCTCACATGAGGAAGGTAGCTCCTGTGTGGATATTTTGTTTATTTATATTTACATACACATATCTGGTATGTTTCGTGGTTCATATCAGGTAAATTGTTTGGTTATTTCTCATGTAAAAACAGAAGTGGTTTGTTTCTTAATATATTCCCTCTATTTAGCTTGTCAGAGGAAGCTGCAAATGTCTGATTTACTCCAGAGCTGCACAGTGAGCTGGGAACAGTGCATAAAGCAAAACAGCTTTTTGGTCTTTAGAGTCAGTGAGACCAGGTCTGGGGGGATAGAGCACTACAGACATGAATTTATTTGGGTGTATGGGTTAAGACAATATTCATCTACATAAAGAATAGATTGGGGATGTTTGCCCTCCCCAGTGCAAATCATCTTTGTAAAGGAACATTCCAAACCAAAGCAGTGAGCATCTCCTGCCACCCTGCAGCCTATGTAACGGTGTCCACATTTACCAACTCCAGTGCCTCTCTTGATTTTCTCTACAGGGCTTACCTGGGCCTCCTGGACCAAAGGTGAGACATCTCACCTCACTTTGAGGTGGCAAGGTGATGAACAGAGGTGGGCGATCCTGGCAAGGCAAAATGTGTACTTTTAGAGAGGTGAAGGAGAAGGAAAGGAGATTACATTAAATGGTTGAGAAAGATTTCTAACCCAGCTCAGAACTGCCTCTGGGGCCCGGCCCGTGTGCTGACTCATGGATTTTGTCCCAGAGACATGTCTGAGCTGCATCTTGACTGAGCAAGGCACGCCTCATCAGCCCCTCTTGCAAAATCCTTTGCCACACACAGCTTTATTGGCTTCTTCCATTCTCAAAGCATTTACCAGTGCTTCAGGAACTGATTTTGCAATGCTATTGTTAACTCCACCACAGTTTCCCATTTATTCATTTGCCAAAGTGCGAGTGCGGGTGGTAGTGGTTGTTGTTGTTTTTCAGCTGCAGCCACCCACCCCCATTTGTTTTCATTTGAGATAATGTAACCAGGATGAGTTGATCAGAACCACATAGCTGGGGCACAGAGTTGGCATCAGTTATCCAGCTGCCAGTACTTATTGCACCTTCCCTACCTGATCCAGTGCAGGTAACAGTGACTGACAGGTCTGAAGAGTCAGGTACTCACCATGAGCAAAGGGTGAATTTTCCCCATGGAGTGCCCTTCCATCCCAGCGTGGCCCCAGCAAAAAACACAGGGATTTGTCCTCCTCAGCCCAAGCCTCACTTTTGGTTGGTTTTGTTGGTTTTTGGGGGTTTTTAAATCTTTTTTTCTTTTGCAGGGAGACCCTGGGATTCAGGGATACCCTGGCAGAAAGGTAAGAAACAGAGCTCCAGTAACATTAAATGAATTAAGCTGTACTGGTGCCTTGTGTGATCATGGCTGTGAATCTGTGGACTCTTCTGGAGCCCTCTGCTGATCTCTGTTCCCACTGGACATGGGGCTATGACAGGCTCACAGGTCCCCTGCCATCACCTGTATAAGGAAAGGCCAGACCCAGAGACACTTTTAACTCTACAGTAGCCATGGTACAAATGTCTCTCTGTCCATGCACCTCTCTATACCTGCTTCCACACTGAAATATCCCTCTTGTGCATCCAGACCTGAATTGGAGGTTGAAAAAGGCTAAATCCCTGCCTATGTATTGGAATAAAGCAGGAAAGAGTTGATCCTGTTCCAGGTTAAAAGGCCGAAGCTGGCAAAGTCCAAATGCCTTCAGCAGCAGCTAATTAAGGGCAGGGTCGTCAAGCCCAGAGGGTGTAATGAAGAGACAGAAAGAGAGAGAGACAGGAAGGATGCAAAGGAAGATCAAAGGGGAGAGAGGGAATGAAGAGGTATTGCTGAAGAGATGACAGCTGGAGAAGGGGAAGGCAAGTGTTCCCAGCAGGCAGGAGCCCTGTGTCCCATGTTATCTTCACATTGCTTTATGGGTGCTCTGTGAACAAAATAGCAAGATCTGAGAGCTTTTTAATTAGTTCTGTACAAACTGAGATGTTCTTGTTGTGTCAGGAAGTGGAAATGATAGCCCCCGTGGACCACAGCCCAATTCTGCAGACAGACACAATTTATTGCCTCTTCTTCCAGTGAACCGTTGGTTTTTCCATTAAGGGCCCATCCTGTTCTGTGTGTGCTGGGCGGGCTGCTCTCAGCACTCAGGAGTGGAGTGGGGGGTCCCTGCAGTGACCTTGCAATGAGGGCCTCTCTGACAAGCTCCTCTTACATGAAACAACTTGTCTGGCTAATTTACTTACCAAGCAAAAAGTCTGCACTGATCCCAGAGGAACAAGCTTGAGGTTGTGACCTTTCTCTGGGAAACGTGGAGGCAATGGGTCAAAGTAAGGGAGAAAACCCTTCCTGGTGAGTGGGTTAGGGGAAAGGAAGGTAAAGAGCTGAGCAAGGGTGTTAGTTCTGATATGATCCATATGTTTTGCACCCTGAATACCTTGATGCAGAATGAAGCACCACTCCCAGAGAGACCCTGATGCTAGGTTGGCATGTGGTGGGTACCTTTGTGTGGGACATCCCTCACATTTTTGTGGACATTTCAGACAATCCACAGGCTCCTTTTGTTTTTTACCGCTCACCGTATTCGCTTCTTCCTCCGTTTTCTTTCTTCTCTTCCTCAGGGTGAGGTGGGTGAGTCAGGCCTGCCTGGTGCACATGGCCTTCCTGGAGCGACTGGCCCCAAGGTAACCCTTCCACTCAGGGTCAGCAGGACTGTCTCCCAAAGGCAGATAAGTGTGGCACAAACCTAGAGACATGCTAAAGGAACAGCTAAGGTCAGGGGCTGGAGGCAGTTCTCTAGAGCCTGATACAAGCCATGTAAACAGAAAAACTTTCTCCTCCGTAAAGGGACTGGGCAGTTCTGGGCCGGAGCAGTCACTGTCCTGAACCAGAGCCTGGTGCAGCCCTGAACAGAATAAAACTCATCCAGCCTTTATGGACTTTTGCATTAAGGCTGGGAGAATGAGGATACTCTGGTCTATGAAGTGGTTTAATGGTTTATCTATACCCAAAACATATAGGAAAGCATCAGTACGGGCTAGTGTCCTAAAGCACGTGCTCTGGTGAGGTAACCTGCCTGGCATTCCCAGTGAGGGGTGGGTTGCAGCTGGAGTTTGGGCTGCTACCACATTACTATCAGGAGCCAGTTCTCCCTGGAGGCCTGGAGTTGTGTTTATCACATGCTCCTTTTTTCAGCTACTTTCTCTTCGTCCCCCACTGTTACAATTGTACCGCTTACTTGATTTCTCTCCATGTTCACTGGCCCTCTATGGTTTGTTTTTTTTTCTCTCTCTCTCCTGTGCTGGGCAGGGTGAAAAAGGGGATGCTGGCATGAAGGTAGGCATGAGATATATGGTTTTCCACCATGGTAGATCATCTGGGAGATGCTGCTCCTTGGGCTGATAGGTTGTAAGAGGAAGTTGAGTCTGAGGCAGCTCTCTGGGGTATTTAATGGAGTACACATCTGTGCTCTGATTAACCACAGGCAGACACTCTGAGATCAGGCAACAAAAGCAGTCTTTATCCATTTGGTGGAATTCAATTCTTACCAAAGGCATTTCTCTGACTATGAAGCTTGCTAATGATTTGTTACATCTCTCCATTTGATGGGCTAGGTCGGGGTTTCCTCATAAAAACCTGGTTAGCTGACACATCAAATCACTCCAACTCTGCAACTCAGCCTGAGGTTTGGCACCAGGCTCTTTCTGTTTCTGGACTCTTTTTACATGCTTATATGGTCAGTGCCCAGATGTTATCTATTTGCCTGAAATTTACTGTACCCATATATTTAAAGTATATTACTCAATGCAGGCAGTGCTTAAAATATTACAACATTGGCAAGCATTCATGAGGGTCAGAGAGTACTGTGTCATGCCATACATCTTAAGCACCATGAGGAAAGACTGGTTCTGTAATATTTTCAAAGGCATTGACAGAGACACTTACATTTCAAGTAGTCAGTATGTGACACGCATCTCATTTATCGTGCAGCATATACACTCTCTGTATTTTTTCCATCTGGGTAGATTGCTGTTTGAAGGGAGCAAAGGCCCCTTCGAAACTTAACATAGATGTGCTACATCCAGCTTAAAGAAACATTCTTGAGGAATGCGGGCTCTGGGTTAATAGTTGAATGTAACAGTAGCAATTTCCTTCCTAGAAGAAAACAATTTCTCCCCAGAAATACTGCGGTGCATTGTAAAGTTCAAGGGTTCCCCCATGTCCATCTTCACATCAGTGTAATTCCATCAGGCACAAAGGCATCAGTTCTGGCTTGTGCCGGTTGAAATGAAAGCAGATTTGCACCCAGAACTGAAGTGTTTAGGGGCATAGGAGTTTGTTTGCTGCTGTCCCAACAGCCAGGTGCTCTCCCAGTAAGCTGAACTGGAGGACTGAAGCTGGAAAGTGGTCTGGGAGGGAGAAAAGGCTGGGAGGAGAAGCTGTGTTCCATCCCTGCCTACACTCTCATGTTGTGCTGCCAGCAGACACCTTCTGTGCTTCCTTGAAGGACTATCCAGCCCCTCATTTGGGGTCTGGCAAAGGGGAAGTCTCCAAGTCTTACAGCGATGCCTCAGGGTCACCCAGAGACAAGAGCTTTCCCTGTTGTATGTTAGAGAGCAATGACTCAGGGTAACACTGGAGATGTGCTCTCGCTTCTTGGGCACTTGTTCATCCCACTTCATAAAAAGTGGAGATGAAACCTGTTGTGTTTTCTGTGGTATTAAGTTGCAGCTCTGAAGAGGCCCCTCCCCAGCACCGAAGAGGCCTCTTCTTTCACACGCAGACTTTCATTTGTTGTCGTCAGGATCACTTTTCTCTTGACTTCCTTTCTTCCTTGCTCAGAGGAATTGAAAGGGAAGTGCAGAGGTACCCTTAAATCAGCAGCCAGATGTCACCCGGTAGCAGCTCCTGCATTTACTGGATTTGGAAATTGTTTCTTTCTGTCATCCTCCCATCAAGGAGGGTCATTTGGGACTCTGGAAGGTTTTTAATGTTTCCACCTTTGGATCCAATTACCTGGGCTGGATTCTACCTTCTCTTTTTTTTTTGAGGAGCCCTGGACAAACACTCTGATTCATAGTTGAGCTGTAGCAACACATTTTGCATGGTGCATCACAACTTTGGCTGGCAGTGAAGAACATCTCAGGCCTGAAGAGGCTCACTGGTTTCACGCAGACCCTCTGTTCATTTTGTAACCTCTCATCTCCCAGTGACACATGCAGCACAACACAGATTCTCTCTTAGCTCTTTTCATTTGTACTTCAATCATACCGAGACCTGTGTTTGTGTCCCATGAAGGTCATTAGCCAACCAGTGACTGTGGTCACCTGGGTCATGTAAGCATTTGACTCGCTTAGGGGCTTTTTTTTTTTTTTTTTTGAAAAGTCCTTAGGAGAAGGCTTTTTCTCATGCTCTGAGGAAAGAGCAATAAGGAAACTGCTCACAGCATTGCTCAATAACCCCTCATAATCTGCCATTTGCTGCAAGGAGTAGAAAAGGAAGGGTCTCTGTTTCAATTGGCAGCCTGTAGCTAATGAACTGATTAGCACGGGGCAGGCACCCAGCTTTATAGCTGCTCACAGTAGCTTTAGGGATAGAGAGTGTGGGGGTCTCTGGTAATGTAGGGGAGTGGTGTAGCCTCACTTTTCCAGAGACACTGAGTAGCTATCTCCTAAGTTTAGGAGAGCTGGAAGGTGCTGCTGACTGCCTTGCTGAAGTCTGCTGAGGACCTGTGATGGGCATTTCACCTATTGTTATCTACCTTTGCGGACGTTTCCCAGCTTCAGGCTTGGCTGCATCATCCCACTGCTGGTTTTGCTGGGCTGCTGCTGCCTGGCTATGGCACTGAGGGGCCACAAAAGGATCAGCTCAGTGGGTACTTGCTGTATTACAATGGATTTCAGATGCTTAAGGGTTTAAAGATATTTTGGAGAGTTGTTTTTCCTGCTTATTGTCTTGCTTTGGCTCTGGGCCTTCTTTCTACTCTTTAATAGTGCAGTGTCACGTTTGCTGTGCACGTTCTCTGATTAGCTTTAGTGCCTGTGTGATCCTGCCAGTGCCAATGCGGGGCTGTGAGGGCAAGTTGAGGCTAGGAGCAGAAAATGCAGGGTAGAGTGATTGCTTTGTAACTTGCCCACTGTAAGGGGCGACCTTGCTCCCTCTCACTGAGGTGGCTTTGCTGTTGCAGGGCTAAATAATTAAAGAGCTCACCAGGCAAGAAGTTTCTTCCAGGAATGCCGCGGGGATGGGGAATTGCTTTCATGTGCTGGACTGCTCTATGGGGGCACCCTCTACAAGCAGTGTGGGTGCCTTCCAGCAGAAATTACTGGTCTTTTGTGGTCTCAGGGAGTGCAGACGGGAAGGAGGCAGGGAGAGTGGTCCCCACTTTTCCAGTGCAAAGCATTCATAATTATTTTTAAATTTTTTTCTTACAGCTGAAAATACCATCCTTAAGTATTCTGCATAGGGTAGGAAGTGCCCACACGTCCCAGGTCATGTGTATTATGGTATTAGTATTTTACACAATACAGCTCGCATGTCACAGTCGCACGATGTACTGTTCAAAAAAAGCATGTACACATATCCCTGAATAGTCCTTCCAACTAAAGACTAAACACCCTGAGTAAAATACCAGCAGGTTCTCCAAAGATATTTTATTTTCTAGTTATCACTAGATAAAACTCAGGTTAACAATACAAGGCAGCTCTTGGATTCTCTGGTTCCTGGGGCACTCTGGCGGGTCAGTCCTGCTGCACACAATGGGCTTGAGAGGTACCGCTAATGGAAAGTGGCCCTGGCTAGAGTAGGCAGCTTGGTGAGGGTTGGGTGGGGAAATGGGTTGTGCCCCATCTCACGAGGAGGCTTCCTTGTCACCTCTGCGCTGGGCACTCCTCGCAGAACCCTGGGAGGTCTCATCTTGTGTCTCTTGCTCTCTTTCTCTGTGTTTCTTGCTCTGCTTCCAGGGAGAGAGAGGCATGCCAGGGCTGCCAGGAAGACATGGCACCAAGGTACCTTGTGAAAGTGGAGTGACGCTTGTCTGCCTGATCTTACCTGTACCACTCAACTGTCCCTGATGCACAAGCATCGCCTGGATTTGTGTGTGTGTCTGTCAGTCAATGACTATCTTCAGCTGAATTATTTCTGCTTCTAAAGTGCAAAATACAGGGCCTGATTTCTGAAGGAGATAGTGGGGGAAGAAGTGTTTTACAAAGCAAATGACATGCCCAGTCCAATGCTGTCTTGCCACATTAGGATCTTGACGCTTTGTGCTACCAAGAGCAGCCAATTGCTGATGATTCTAGGGAATTGGCGTTGGTAATCTGGGGGTCACAAGTGACCGCTGCAATCTTCAGCCCTGTGTGTCAGCCCCCTGTGATCAGCGGGGTTACACAGTGTGTACCTGGACTAATGCAACAGTGAATCAGGGTCAGCGTGTGAGTGAGCCTGCATGTATGCGTGCTGAAGTTTGGGGATCAATACTAGAAAATAACATCATCTGCATTCGCTGCCATTTAAGGGCCAGAGAGTGAGGAACAGGCATCCCAAATGCGCTGTGAAAGCCTAACCCAAGCCACTTGCTGCGCGTAATCCCTTTAATGGCTCTAGCCCATATTCACTAAAACGTACTGACCCTGAGACAATCTGAAATATTTTTTCCCCTATTTATTGCATAGAATCCCTGATCTCCATCTTCTGTCCTTGTGTTTTTTAGCTTTGTCCCCGATTTCTGTTTCAGAAAGCTGAGAGGTATGATCCTGCTGCTCTCTGGCTCCCCACTCCTCCTTGTTTGAACTTTTCCAAGCTCTTTTCACTTTGAACTTGGCTCCCGGTCCTCCTCTTTGCTTCATGTGCTACATCCCAACCCCTCCCATTTCCCAACTTTTAACACCACTTCACCTCCTCCCCTCTCCTTAGATCTTTGTTATCCCTCATTTGCTTTTGTAACTGGACATTTTCAGCAGGACCTAACTAATACTAACTGAGGGCATACAGAGATTTCAGAGCGAAGGGTTGACAGGGAAGACTCTTTTTGGTTTGTTTTTTTTTTTTTTGCATCAGTGCTGTGAAGAGAAATGTAACTGTCCCTGTGGGAGCAGCTGCCTCCTGGAGCTTTGAAGCACCTGTCTGCGATTGCAGGGCAGGCTGGACTCCGTGGTCTCGTGGTGGTGGCTTCCTCTGCACTGTAGAATCAAGCCTGAGCTGCAGTGCTTGGAAGTCTCTTTCTCCTTTTCCCCAAAGGTGGCTGGCTTCAGAGATCTGGAACCATTTTAATGCAGGGCTTGTCTTCTGTGACAAAAACAGAATGAGGGGAATAGCAAGCCCAAGGCTCTGGGGTACGAGCCAGCCTCTCTCGGGATGCCTGAGCTGATGTATCCAGGACCAAGCGCTGAACTGGGTGTCTGATGCTCAGTCTGTCTTTGCATTCCTCAGTTATTCCTCACTGTTCTACTTGTTGGTCTTTGCTTCACTTCCAGGACTAAAACCGGGGTGGGGGTGGAAATCTGGTTGTCGTGAGCGGGTTGTGCTCACGATGCCTGCCTTTGGAGGAGCTCTCGGGAAAGTAGAGTCGCTGCTACAGGTGACTGACCTGCACGGGGGAGAAGGACGCGTGCTGTGTGCTGTTACAGCATTCCTTCTGAGTTTTGGAAAGGAAAAGACTTTTGCTTTTGTAGTTCCACCTGGCTGACAGTGTTTCGTTTCAAAGTTTGCGCCCGGTTCATTTTAAACGAAGTGTTCCTGTCTCTCTTCTCTCTCCAGGGCGCTCCTGGGGCGGTGACCGCAGGCACGAAGGTCAGTTCTACCCCGCGCTGCTGCCGTGGTCGGGGATGCTCCAGAGCAAGGGCTGGAGCTGGCC